>AWOL01S0006491.1:98399-172521 GCA_000715115.1 Nicotiana otophora | reverse complement strand
GGGGGGGGGGGGTCAAATACATCACTAGGAATGATGAACACGTGGCAAGGATGGCCCAGGAAATTGAATCCTTAAGGGAGGAGGTACAACATATCAGAGAACTGGCGCACCTGGCCGTGAAAACACTCCTCATCCACCTATATTCCCTTCTTTGGATTCACTTCCAAATCACTTTCCTTCCACATCACGCCAAAACAAAAACACCCCAACTTCAACTCCCACCACTCAAGTCATACCTCCAGTAACCCCCGTTAAACCACCAAATCCCCCTATTCACACTCCTCATGTACCACAATAGACTCAGACATCACAGAACCCGCCTATTACCACTAATGCAACTACCCCTCGTTGAGATGGAGTAACTTTCACCACTAACCAGCACATACCTGCGGCACATGCTTCCACCCATAAGCGGTACGTGCCCCTTGTATATGCCATTTCTGAACCTACCTTTACAGCACTTGTCACTATCAGGGTGCCTTATGAGTTTGACCAATACATCGAGATGCAGAGAGAAGCCAGGCGTAAGGAAGAAGAGTTAGTATCTGAACAGTTACAAATGTTGAGAAGGAAATTGAAGAGCCTTCAAGTTTCCCGAAAAAGTGAAAGTTTGGACTACGAGGATCTGTGTATTTATCCACATGTGGATATGCCAGCTGGATACAAGCCCCTACAGTTTGATATCTTTGATGGGATGGGGGACCCTCATGCACATCTGAGGGCATATTGTGAAAAGTTAGTCGTAGAGGGGAGGAACGACAAGCTAAAGATGAAATTATTTATAAGACGTTTAACGGGAGAAACACTCACCTGGTATACTCGACATGATCCACGATATTGGAGAACTTGGCAAGATATGGTGGAGGACTTCATGAATCATTTTCGCTTTAATACAGAGATCACTCCCGATCGGTTTGCACAGGTGAACATGCAGAAAAAACCATATGAGTCATTCCAAGAATATATATGCACAAGGATGGAGGTCGGAGGCCGCCAGGGCACAACCTCCGCTGGATGACAGTGAACTAACCAAGCATTTCATCAGAGCCCAGGAGGGAATATACTTTGAAAAGATGATGGGAATGATGGGACAAAAGTTCCCTAAGCTGGTCAAGATGTGTAATGACTCGGCCGGTCGTTTTGAGACTATTAGCCCTAAACCCCTATTTATTGCTTCCTCTATCTCACTTTGTGATTACGTTACTTGCCAGGAGGATTTGCTTTTGTTTTAGGAGTGAAATGGGACACATAGTCCCTAAAATGGAAACGTGAGTCATAGGAATTGACCGTTGTTTGAAATGTGTGAAGACGACTCTGGAGTGGAGTTTTGATAGTTCCAATAGCTTCGTAGGGTGATTTTAGTCTCAGGAGCGTGTTCGGATGTTGAATCGGAGGTCCGTAGGTCATTTTAGCGTCAAGTGGAGAATGTTGGAAATTTGATAAATTTCGGAAAAGTTGACCGGGAGTGGACTTTTTGATATCGGGGTCGGATTCCGATTCCAGAAGTTGGAATAGGTCTGCAATGTCAATTATGACTTGTGTGCAAAATTTGAGGTCAATCAGACTTGATTTGATAGGTTTCGACATCGGATGTAGAAGTTTGAAACTTTGAAGTTCATTAGGCTTGAATCGATGTGTAATTCATGTTTGTAGCGTTGTTTAATGTGATTTAAAGGATCGACTAAGTTCGTGTGATGTTTTAGGACTAGTTGATATGTTTGGTTGAGGTCCCGGGGGCCTCCGGTGGATTTTGGTTGGTTAACAGATCGAATTTGGACTTGTGAGAATGGCTGAAGGCACCAGTTCTGGTGTGATCGCACCTGTGCAAGATTGACCGCAGGCGCGAGCCCGCAGAAGCGAGCATATGGGCGCAGAAGTGGAACTGGAAGAAATGGCCTATGGTCGCAAGTGAGGTGTGAAGGCCGCAAAAGCGGAGTCGCTTCTGCGGAAGAGTGACCGCAGAAGCGGTGCATTTTTCGCAAAAGTGGGACCGCAGATGTGGTCAAGTGATCCGCAGAAGCGGAAACACTGGCAGACTCTATTAATTCAAGGGTTCAGAATTTTTATCATTTTGGACATTTTGAGCTCGGGTCTTGGCAATGTTTGAGAGTATTATTGAGGGATTTCTTGAGGTAAGTCTCTTGTGCTCATTTTTGATCAATAACCTTGTTTCCCCATTGATTTTCCCACATAGTTAGTGTATATTTAAGGTGGAATTTGAGAGTTTTAGGCTAGGGATTTAGAGAGTTTAATTTGGGGATTTGAGTGAGGACTTGGTGTCGGATTTTGAAAATTTTGGTATGGGTGAACTCGATATCGAATGGGTGTTCGTATTTTGTGACTTTTACCCGATTTTGAGACGTGGGCCCGGGTCGACTTTTTGGGGCGATTTTTTTATTCTTTGCTAAAGTCATAGTTTCAATATTTAAATTAGTTTCTTGTAGTTGTATTCATGTATGTAATTTCTTTTGGCTAGATTTGGGCCATTTGTAGTCGAAAATCGAGGGAAAGGAATCCTTATCAATTGATTGAGCGAGATTTGAGATAAGTATATTGCCTAACTTTGTGTGGGGGAATTACCCCTTAGGATTTGAGTCCTTTATGATGATTGTGTCATGCGAAGCCCGTGTACGCGAGGTGACGAGTACGTGTCCGGGCTTATTTATGGAAAGTTGACCGTTTAGGATTCTTAGGTTATTATGTTCATTAGATATGAAGTTGTTTTTGATATGTTAAATTTCCCATTTACTAGTGTGACGACCTGGCAGGTTGTTTTGAGAGTTATATCCCCGATCCCCTATTTAACTACTTCCCCCGTATCTTTTTCTTCCATTGTGACTTGCCGGGAGGTTTCATTTTGATTTTTGGAAGTGTTTGGGATACTTAGTCCCTAAATGGAGGTTTAAGCTTAAGGATTGGTACCGTAGTTGGAACTCTGTGAAGACGACTCCAGAATGGAGTTCCGTCAATTCCTTTAGCTCCGTTAGGTGATTTTGGACTTAGGGGCATGCCCGGATTGTATTTTAAAGGTTCGTAGCTTATTTAGGGTTGAATTGGCGAAAGTCAAATTTTTGGAGTTTTGGACCAGTAGTGGAAATTTTGATATCGGGATCGAAATCACATTCCGGAAGTTGGAGTAGGTCCGTAATGTTAAATATTACTTGTGTGCAAAATATGGGGTCAATCAGACGTGGTTTGGTTGGTTTCGGCGTTGGTTGTCGAATTTTGAAGTTTCAAGTTCTTTAAGTTTGAATTGGAGGGTGATTCTTGATTTGTGCATTGTTTGATGTGGTTTGAGGGCTCGACTAAGTTCGTATGGTGTTTTAGGATTGGTTAATATGTTTGGTTGAGGTCCCGAGGGGCTCAGGTGAGTTTCAGATATTTTCTGGTGCTATTGCATACATTTTTCTTCATCGCGTTCGCGAGGGAGATCTCGCGATCGCGTAGGTCATCTGAGAGGTCAGCTAAAATTGCTCTTCACGTTCGCGAAGATGAATACGCGATCGCGTAAGGTTATCAGGCAGTGCACCACAAACACGTGGGCTAGGCCACATTCGCGAAGAAGAAGTAAGGCAGCAGTGGAGTTCGAGTGTTACTCTCTGCGGTCGCGTGAGAACAATTGCGATCGCGTAGGTGTGAGCAGCTAGTGCATCACGTTCGCGTGAGGTGTTACACGTTCGCGTAGAGTAAATTGCCGAGAGAGAGAAGTTGTTCTTCGCGATCGCGATTAAGGAATCACTGGGCAGTATTAAAGTTCAAAAACGAGGGTTTTGAGTTCAAATCACAAAATTGAATTGGAAGCTCGGTAGAAGACGAAATTTTGAGACATGTTTACAGGAAGTTATTGGGTAATGATTCCTAACTCCTTTATGGTTATATCCCACTAATCTATCATTAATTTTATCATTTAAATTCGGATTTGGTGTGAAAATTTTGGAAATATTGAGAAACGTTCTTAGGCCGAATTTTGGGGTTTTGATTGAGATTTTGGTATCGGATTTGAGTAATTTTGATATGAGTGAACTCGTGAGTGAATGGGTGATTGTATTTTGTGTCTTTTACCGGATTCCGAGACATGGGCCCGGGGAGGCTTTTTGAGCGATTTTTCAATTTCTTGAGTTAGCTTTGATTTCATTAGCTATATTAGTTTCTTGTAGTTATATTTATGCTATGTAATTGATTTTGGCTAGATTTGGGCCACTCGGAGCCGGATATTCATGGAAAAGGCATTGTGACTGATTGATTGAGCTTGGTTCGAGTTAAGTGGCTTGCCTAACCTTGCGTGGGGGAAACTCCCTTTAAGATTTGGTACTGTTTGATATGTGAGCGCCGTGTACGTAAAGTGACGAGTACGTACACATGCTACTTTTTTGTAAAACTCCATTTTTTCGCTATGTCATAACTTGTGTTCTCCTTATTTGAAACACACTAGCATACGTATTATCATGTTTAGACTTGAATAGCATGCCTACTTGTTTAATTGCCTATTTGAACTTTGTGCAGCATGTTTAGTGAAATTACCTGCTATCCTTGACTTGAACTTAGTCTAAGCTGTAGGATTTCTTGCTGTAACTATTATTTCGATTGGTTGCGCTGCATATTTACTTTGGGAATACGTAATGGTATTCCGGGAGATCCCCCTATACTGCATATTTACTTTGGGTCTACGGAACGGTATTCCGGGAGATCCCCCTGCTCAGTATTTATATTTTGGGACTACGAAACGGTATTCTGGGAGATCCCCCAACATATTTATTTGGGGAATACGAAATGGTTTTCCGGGAGATCCCCCTGCATATTTACGTTTGGGACTACGAGACGGTATCTCAGGAGATCCCCTGTTGTTATCACTGTGTTCTGAGCAGTTGTCTTTCATTGATTCTATTCCTGTTAGATTTCCGTATTTATTTTTACTATGATATTTCATTCTGTCTTATTTCATTATATTTATACCAGTAGGGCCCTGACCTGATCTCGTCACTACTCGACCGAGGTTAGGCTTGGAACTTATTGGGTACCGTTGTGGTGTACTCACGCGCTTTCCTGCACATGTTTTTCGTCTGCAGATCCAGGTTCATCTTACCAGCCTCATCACTAGTTGTAGTCGCTGCTGCTTATTGGAGACTTCAAGGTACATCTGCTCGTGCCCGCAGATCATCGGAGTCCCCCTCTATCCCCCTATGTTCATTTTTCCTTCTTTCCGTTGAAATGATGTATAGAACGGTTAAGACTTCTTAGTAGCTTATGACTTACGGTATTTCGGGTTTTGGGAAATTGTTTTTTGTACATTTTCAGAGGTGTTAATTGTATATGTCGAGTGGCATTCAGTTGCTTATTAGATATTTGTTATTGTTAGTAGTTAATGTTCATGCTTTAGTTTCACTTCCGCAAAAGTGTTAGGCTTACCTAGTCTTAGAGACTAAGTGTCATCACGACGGTTCACGGAGGGAGAAATTGGGTCGTGACAAGTTGGTATCAGAGCTCTAGGTTCATAGGAGTCGTGAGTCTCTCGGAATCGGTACGGAGACGTCTGTACTTATCTTCGGGAGGTTATGGAACTGTTAGGAACAAACATACTTCTTTGATTTCCTTATCGTGCGAGTTATTGGCATCAAATTCTAAACATTCTCTATTCTATTCTTTCTCACAGATGGTGAGGACCCGTACCGGAGGATCTGACAACCAGGCACTCGCACCCCCTGCTAGAGCCACCAGAGGCCGGGGCCAGGATAGAGTATGGCCACGCGGTGCAGCCAGAGCACCCGCATGAGCTTCCATAGAGGAGCCCCAAGCAGTTCCAGCTGGAGGGCAGGCACCGAAGGTACCTATTGCTGCACCAGCCCTCCAGGAGACTCTATCCCAGTTTACGAGCATGTTCAGCACCTTATCTCAGTGTGGATTGAGGTCGGGGGAGGGGCATATACTTCCGCAGCCCACACTCTTGAGCAGAGGGTCTAGGTTGATCAGGCCCCAGAGTTCATTCCTATACCGCCGGTAGCCCTGGTTCGGCATGAGACTAGGACAACCACTTCTGAGGCGGAGCAACTCAGACTTGAGAGGTACCAGAAGTACCATCCACCTACTTTCAGCGTATTGGCTACAGATGATGCTCAGGGTTTTCTGGAGGAGTTTCATTGTATTCTCTGTACTATGGGCGTAGCGGAGACGAGTGGGGTTTCTTTTACCATTTTCCAGCTTAGAGGAGCAACCTATCAGTGGTGGCATGCTTATAAGTTGAGTAGTCCGGATGAGGCAACTTCACTTACATGGACTCAGTTCTCGAACATGGTTTTGAGTGAGTATTTCCCTCAAAGCCTCAAGGACTCATGGCACGTGGAGTTTGAGAAGCTGCGCCAGGGTGCTATGACTGTGTCAGAGTATGCAGTCCGCTTTAGTGATTTGGCCCGACATGCACCGGCCTTGGTTGCCATAGTTCGAGAGAGTATTCGATGATTTATTGAGGGACTCCACCCCAGTATCAGGATTAGTATGGTTAGGGAGCTATAGATGGATATTCCTTACCAGCAGGTTGTGAGTATTGCTAGGAGATTGGAGGGCATGCTTGCCCGAGACTGAGAGGAGAGAGAGGCCAAGAGGTCTCGAGAGACTGGTTCTTATTTTGGAGCTCGTGCCCTAGCAGCTCGCCATGGTATGGGTTATGTGGGTCACCCCGTTCATTCAGCTCTTCCAGCTGCCAGTGGTGTTCCAGCCCCTGCTAGGCCCGTGAGCCTTATTATGCACCGCCAATAGCTAGTGTGCTTCCTGCTCGGGGTGCTTTTAGCGGCCAGTCCAGCAGACCTGGCCCGAGTCAGCCGCAATAACCACGCCCTCCGAGGAGTTGTTTTGAGTGTGGAGACACCCGCCATATGGTGAGGGATTTCCCCAGACTTAGGAGGGTTGCACCTCCACATACTTCTCAGCCACCACGTGCTCCACCGGGTCCTCAGGCTATGATTCCATCACTAGCTACCGCCCCACCTGCTCAGCCAGCTAAAGGTGGAGGTTGGGGAGGTCGAGGTCGCCCTAGAGGGGGAGGCCAGGCCAGGTATTATGCCCTTCCAGCTCGTACAAAGGCAGTTGCTTCCGACTCTATCATTACTAGTATTGTTCCAGTCTGTCATAGAGATGTGTCGGTGTTATTTGACCCAGGCTCTACGTATTCATATGTGTCCTCTTAGTTTGCCCCACATTTGGGCGTATCTCGGGATTCTTTGAGTTCCTCTGTTTATGTGTCTACTCCTGTGGGAGATTCTCTTGTTGTGGACCACGTATATCAGTCGTGTTTGATTGCTCTTAGTGGTTTTGAGACCAGAGCCGACTTATTATTATTCAGCATGGTAGATTTTGATGTCATCTTGGGGATGAACTGGTTGTCGCCTCATTATGCTATTCTTGATTGTTACTCTAAGACCGTGATGCTGGCTATGCCAGGCTTACCGTGATTAGAGTGGAGAGGTACCTTAGAGTATACTCCTTGCAGAGTTATTTCATTTCTTAAGGCTCAACGAGTGGTTGAGAAGGGGTGCGACATGTATTTAGCTTATGTGAGATATGTCAGTATTGATACCCCTACAATTGAGTCAGTTCTAGTAGTGAGGGATTTCCCAGATGTGTTTCCAACTGATCTTTCGGGCATGCCGCCCGACAGAGATATTGATTTCAGCATTGATTTATTGCCGGGCACTCAGCCCATCTCTATTCCTCCATACCGTATGGCTCCTCCTGAGTTGAAGGATTTGAAGGAGCAGTTGCAGGGTTGCTTGATAAGGGCTTCATTCGACCCAGTGTGTCACCTTGGGGTGCTCCTGTCTTGTTTGCGAAGAAAAATGATGGTTCTATGCGTATGTGTATTGATTATCGCCAGTTGAACAAAGTCACAGTGAAGAACATGTATCCCTTGCCTCGTATTGATGACCTATTTGATATTTTCCAAGATTGACTTGCGATCATGTTATCATCAGTTGAATATTCGGGAGCCAGATATCCCGAAGACTGCTTTCAGGACTCGGTATGGCCATTACGAGTTCCTTGAGATGTCATTTAGGCTGACCAATGCCCCAGCAACCTTTATGCACTTGATGCACAGTGTGTTCCGGCCCTATATTGATTCTTTCGTCATCGTATTCATTGATGACATTCTAGTGTATTCCCGGACTCGGGAGGATCATGAGCATCACCTGAGGACAGTGCTTCAGACTTTTAGAGAAAAGAAGTTGTATGCAAAGTTCTCAAAATGTGAGTTCTGGTTAGGTTCCGTGGAATTTTTGGGTCATATTGTGTCGAGTGGGGGGATCAAGGTGGATCCGAAGAAGGTGGAAGCAGTGCAGAGTTGGCCCAGACCATCCTCAGCTACAGAGATCCGAAGTTTCCTTAGTTTGGCGGGGTATTACCGTCAGTTTGTTGGGGGATTTTCTTCTATTGCAGCACCTATGACAAGGCTGACCCAGAAGGGTGCTCCATTCAGGTGGACAGAGGAGTGTGAGGAGAGCTTTCAGAAGCTCAAGACAGCTTTGACTACAGTTCCAATATTGGTATTGCCTTCAGGGTCGGGGTCTTATACAGTTTATTGTGATGTGTCGCGAGTTGGCCTCGACGCGGTGTTGATGCAGGACCGTAGGGTGATTGCCTATGTGCCCAGATAGCTGAAGGTGCATGAAAAGAACTATCCTGTCCACGACCTTGAGCTAGTAACTATTGTTCATGCCATGAAGATTTGGAGGCACTATTTGTACGACATTCCTTGTGAGATCTACACTGATCACCGGAGTTTGCAGCATCTGTTCAAGCAGAAGGACCTTAATTTGCGTCAGAGGAGGTGGTTAGAGCTGCTTAAGGATTATGACATCACAATTTTGTACCACCCGGGGAAGGCCAATGTGGTGGACGATGCTTTGAGTCACCGAGCAGAGAGTTTGGGGAGTTTAGCTTATCAACTAGCAGCGAAGATGCCCATGGTATTTGATGTTCAGGTCTTAGCCAGCCAGTTTGTGAGATTGGATATTTCTGAGTCGAGTCGAGTATTGGATTGTGTGGTCTCTCGGTCTTCTCTTTATGATCGTATCAGGGAGTGTCAGTATGATGACCCCCATCTGCTTGTCCTTAAGGACACGGTCCAGCACGGTGATGCTAAGGAGGTCACTATTGGGGAGGATGGTGCATTGAGGATGCAGGGCAGGTTATGTGTGCCCAATGTAGACGATTTGTGTGAGTGGATTCTCCAGGAGGCTCACAGCTCACAGTACTCCATTCATCCGGGTGCCGCAAAGATGTATCAGGACCTGAGGCAGCATTATTGATGGAGAAGGATGAAGAAGGACATAGTAGAGAGTATGTGGCTAGATGTCTAAATTGCCAGCAGGTGAAGTATGAGCATCAACGACCAGGTGGGTTGTTTCAAAAGATAGAGATTCCGAAGTGGAAATGGGAGCTGATCACTATGGACTTTGTTGTTGGACTCCCACGGACTCAGCGGAAGTTTGATGCAGTTTGGGTGATTGTGGACAGGCTAACCAAGTCAGTTCATTTCATTCCTATGATGACTACCTATTCTTTCGAGTAGCTGGATCGAATTTACATTTGTGAGATTGCCAGACTTCATGGCGTACCGGTATCTATCATCTCTGATCGGGGCACACATTTTACATCGCGGTTCTGGAGAGCCGTACAGCAGGAGTTGGATACTCGGGTGGAGTTGAGCACAGCTTTTCACCCTCAGACGGACGGGCAGTCCGAGCGCACTATTCAGATTCTTGAGGATATGCTCTATGCGTGTGTGATGGAGTTTGGAGGTTCTTGGGATCAGTTCTTGCCACTTGCAGAGTTTGCCTACAACAACAGTTATCAGTCCATCATTCAGATGGCATCGTATGAGGCTATATATGGTAGGTGGTGTCGGTCCCCAGTGGGTTGGTTCGAGCCAGGTGAGGCCAGATTATTGGGTACGGACTTGGTTCAGGATTCCTTGGAGAAGGTGAAGGTGATTCAGTACAGACATCACATAGCACAGTCCAGCCATAAGAGCTATGCAGACCGGAAGGTTCGCGATGTTGCATTTATGGTTGGAGAGCGGGTCCTGCTTTGGGTTTCTCCTATGAAGGGCGTTATGAGTTTAGGAAAGAGGGGCAAGCTGAACCCAAGGTTTATTGTCCCCTTTGAGGTGTTGCAACGAGTTGGGGAGGTTGCTTATGAGCTTGCCTTACCTCCTAGCCTAGCAGGAGTTCATCCGGTATTTCATGTTTCGATGCTCCGGAGGTATCACAACGATCCATCTCATGTGTTGGATTTCAGCTCAGTCCAGTTGGACAAGGATCTATCCTATGTTGAGGAGCCAATGGCTATTTTGGATAGGCAGGTTCAGAAGTAGAGGTCAAAGAACATTGCATCAGTAAAGGTTCAGTGGCAGGGTCAGCTGGTCGAGGAGGCGACTTGGGAGACCGAGCAGGATATGCGCAGCCGATATCCTCATCTTTTCACAGCTTTAGGTATGTCTCTATACTCGTTTGAGGACGAACGATTGTTTTAAGAGGGGGAGGATGTGATGACCCGGCCGGTCGTCTTGAGAGTTATAGCCCCGATCCCCTATTTAACTGCTTCCCCCGTATCTTTTTCTGCCATTGTGACTTGCCGGGAGGTTTTATTTTGGGTTTTATAAGTGTTTGGGATACTTAGTCCCTAAATGAAGGATTAAGCCTTAGGATTGGCACCATAGTCAGAACTGTATGAAGACGACTCTGCAATGGAGTTCCGTCAATTCTGTTAGCTCCATTAGGTGATTGTGGACTTAGGGGCGTGTCCGGATTGTATTTTAGAGGTCCGTAGCATATTTAGGCTTGAATTGGCAAAAGTCGAATTTTTGGAGTTTTGGACCGGTAGTGGAAACTTTGATATCGGGGTCGGAATCCTATTCCGGAAGTTTTTGTAGGTCTGTAATATTGAATGTGATTAGTGTGCAAAATTTGGGGTCAATCGGACGTGGTTTGGTTGGTTTCAGCGTTTGTTGTCTAATTTTGAAGTTTCAAGTTCTTTAAGTTTGAATTGGAGGGTGATTCTTGATTTTTGCGTTATTTGATGTGGTTTGAGGGCTCGACTAAGTTTGTATGGTATTTTAGGATTGGTTGGTATGTTTGGTTGAGATCCCGGGGGTCTCGGGTGAGTTTCAGATGCTCAACGGGTCATTTTTGGACTTATGGAGTTGGCAGATTTTCTGGTGTTATTGCAGATATTTTTCTTCATCGCATTCACGAGGGAGATCTCGCGATCGTGTAGGTCATCTGAGAGGTCAGCTAAAATTTCTCTTCGCGTTCGCGAAGATGAAGACGCGATTGCGTAAGGTGATAGCAAATGACGGACCCGCCACTTGCCTAAGATTATCTCTTTTCATTCATCTAGATTTTTAGGTACAGCTAAATCTAACTTGTATATCCTTTGCAGGTACCTCAGAATCAGACAGCTGATACGGAAATTTGTACATGGCAAATCGTCTGCTCACCCCATCGGAGCATCTTGTACAAAACGTAGAGTTGACTTCATCAATGGTTGTCCTGTATATAGCAAACTGCCTGCTCAATTAATCAAAGCACCATGTACAAACGAGTTGTCGACTTTACCAAATGAAGTCCTATATATAGCAACCCGTCAGCTCAATCAATCGGAGTGCCCTGTACAAATAGAATGCCGGCTTCGCCAATCGAAGCCTTGTATATAGCAAATTGCAAAACTCCTCCAACAAAGCAATTCGCATCGCCGTTCCGTCGCAACAGATGCCAGAATAGACAGTCGCAAACCTTGTCACCAATGTTCCCCCAATCGATGGCCGCAATTTAGTTTCGCAGTCAAGAGTATCTCTTAGGCATGCTGTCATTTCGTTTGTTGTTATTTTTGAATGTTTTAAAGTTTTGCTCATGCAGTTTTAGGCATGATTACAGTTTAGCCAATCCCTCCCAAGCGAAAATTACTTTACATTTTAGTGCAAAGCTCTCCCAACAAGCAGAGACGTACTTTACAAATGAAGCTCTCCCGACAAGCAAAGACATTTCTCAGTGCAAAGCTCTCCTGACAAGCGGAGAAGCACTTTACCAATCAAGCTCTCCCAACAAGCGGAGCCAATTTTCAAATGCTCCGACAGCTATGGAATGGTACACAGCCCGGCTAACAAATCGACTCAAGACCAAGTATCCCATCATCCCTATCCCAAATAACGGCAGTCGTGCATCATCATTCCTGCATCATTTACATCACATCTTAATATATTCTGCATTACAATATATTGGTATGCGTGTATTTCATTTGTTTTGCAAGGAAAAGCACCGCAGTGTGGAACATTTTCTTAGCAGCAGACCAGACTTCAACGCTATGGGGACAACCAACCCAGTAGCGGGCCTAAGATCCCAACTCAAGACGATCAGCGAGCTCAAAATTTTGAATCATTCGAATCAGGCCGCAAAATTCAAGCTACCATAAGTGACCAATGTTCCGTCTCGCCGTATTGTCACAATACAATACTAGGAAAATTCCTATGAGTGCCGCTTCCCCAAAGTCCCTACTCCAGAACTACATGAGGCCTGATCCTCGTTAAGCCCGAGGTATGTAAGCAATTCAAAGCCAGAATTCGGCCCCAATATTCCCAAATTTTCTATATTCTTCCTCAACATAATCCTGTAATTCACCATCCCCATTTCCTGCAATACTCGCCTGAATGTCGAGACAAAATTGGCTTTGGTTCAATTTCTTTTCCCGAAAACTCTTTCATCATCCCCGGTCAAAGAGTGGCAGCTGTTGAGGGCCAATTTTGACCCTCCCTTTTAAAAATTAATTTAGTCATTCTTAATAATTTGCAATGAATGTTTTGAAAGTATTTTCTATCAATAAATACCTATTTACACAAAATCCATTAAGTATTAGTGTTGAAATTAATAACCTAGTACTAACGTTATGTAATTATAAATATACTTACTACTTTTTATATCATTGAGGCAATTTCTAAAATACACTATCTAGGCTTTATAATCATTTTATTGAATTAATTCTCAAACTCTGATTAATTAGATTGTGTTATAATTTAGAAGACAAAGTATTTCATAAATAATTAATTATAATAATTAGTAGTATGTTTGGTAATTATAATTTTTACTATATTTTATTGTAATAATTAATTTTATTTAAATTAATTTCAAACGAAATAAGGACTAAAAGGCTACGATTGCAATTCCTTAAATAATTAAAAGTGGCTATTAGTTAAATTATTTCAGCCCAAATACAAAGCCCAATCCGAAATTATCAAAACAAAACACCCATCTCATTTGCCACCTTGGTGATCCGCGACAACCTCTCTGAACCAATCTGCTCGCACCACGTCACCCATCTTTATCACTTACACAAGAAGCACATTCAATCTAGGTCATCCGCCTGTTTGTTCAACGACCCACGTTTTATCTCTTATTTGTTCTTTAATTTAAAACACATCTTCCAATTCATCTCAACCGTCAAAGCCTAAGAGATCCAGCGGTCCATGTATTTTGTCATTTTAAATTGTTAAAGTTCGAATTATCAGGGTCGTTGATCTAAAGATCCAACAGCCCAAATTTTCCTCACCCGTTTTATCCCTAGAGACGAACTATATGTACCCTAAAAACCCTAATCATTCTCAATTGACCTTGCCGCTCCCCTTTCTCTAAAAAGGCTAGCACATCTCTCATTCTTCTCTTTTGTTCATTTTCCTTGAATATTACAAATATGCTAGTTATATTCTGAGTATTACAATTAATTTATGGTGTTCAATATATTAATGGTTATATTTTATTAGTTTAATGGCTATTTGTGATTACTTGTCCTGCTTTGAGTCTTTAATCGATGATTGATTAAACCATTGATTGATTCCTGGTGATATTTATTCCTGAGTTCCCAACAGTCTACATGCTTAAGTTATTATATGTTCATGTTCACATGAACTTCATAGTTTTCATTGACATGCAGTAACCTTCATCCTTATCTGTTGCATCTCTATAGTTTGTGAGTTTTGAAGTTGAGCTTATTATTCAATAACCATGACCGAATGATTCTGAAGGTGTTAAGTTTATATCCTCTATCATTTATCCTTAAGCAGGAAGTCTAAGAGTTTATATGCTTTCTTCTCTGCTTATGTTTGTTAGACTGTTTCTGAGTTGCCATTATGGTGTTTTATTTTGTTTAGTTGCTGTTATTTCTGTTGACTTAATTTTGTTTGAACTAAACCTCTCTTCTCTTTTCCCAGTAGTCCTATTGTAACACATTTGTTAAAGACTAAGTTATCCTCCATCATAACACAATCATGATCCTGTTTCTTCTCTCTGTTATAAAGACTGATAACATTTTGGGCTGAACTTAACGGTTTTCTTGGTTAGTCAACACCCTCAGCTGCATGCTTACTTGGTATCATACCTCCTATCTCTTATCGTTTAGGGTTATCATTAATCTTTGAAAAGACTGATATGCATTTTATCTTTTAAGATTGTTCCCTAAAAAGGACCTAGTTGCTCTGCTATAACCCAGTGATAATTTGTAAAAAATAGTAGCATGATCATTTATGTATTCATGTATTAATCTAGACTTAAGTTTGAGTTAAACCTGTTCTGATGCAATATCTTTCCCTTATCTGCAACTTTTTCCTCTCATGTCATGCTTAATCCAATTCTATAAATGTGTAAAGTTTTCCCTGTCTACATAAGATCAATCACTGATTTGAAGTGTTTTAAGTAGCTAACTGAACACGGTATGTTCTTACTTAGTTCCTGATTTCATACCTTGTCCAGAACCACTCCAGTCCTTTCCCCATTGTTAATTTTAAAACCAAATCCGACTCCCTAAGATCTTATAAGGACCTTTAATGATGCTATTTGAACATGATGATTTCTTTGAAGTCAACACTATTAGGAATATGATTCTATAGAGACTCTTAGGGATTCCATGTTGTAGTTTGTAAACTTGCAGACGTGTTGAAAGGCTTGATCATGTCCTAGATGTCTTTGACAACCTTTGTAAATGATTAGTCATGACTGTATTGCCTGAAATTTCATTGTCGATTCTCTCTAAAAGTGTTAAGATAGTAGTATCAACCTATGGATGTGCTGAAAGTAAAATCAATCAGCTCGCACTAGGTTTGCCATACACAAGAACCTCTGTATCTGTTGAGTTGTTTCTGTATAGTTTTATGTTTTCTTGGAATATTACTCTGTTCAAATTTCAGACTTTTGTAATATGCTTATGATGCTTATGTTCCTCACCTGTATGCGTTTTCAAAGTCAGATCCTTAGAATTCATGTGATATATGCGTGTTTGGTAATCAGTGTGGACTATATGTTTTTATGTTAGGAGGGAAAGTATATATTTTATGGTTGGTGGTGCTATAGCATTTAGCTTACATTGAAAGGGCCTCGTTGGCATTTAAACACGTAAGGAAAACATGTTGGTATTTTGGGGGTGGAGTTCGACTCTATGTTGGGGTGCCCTCCTCTGCACAAGCATTGCCCTGGGCCTTGAGTCCCTTGGGAACTTTGAAGTATCGGAGGATTCAAAGGGAACATCGACCTTGAGTGGGATTTCCTCCTTAGCACTTAATTCATTGGCATATTTAGTTTTTTAGGGGATTAATGTTTAATGACAATGAAAGGTATTCAATGTGAATTATTTGCTAAGTAAAACCCCCACATTAATATAATTTCCCACAATATTGATTATTTTCTCTGTTTCAATTATTTTTCTATATACCTGTCATGTATATTCAGGCCCAAACCAGCTTTGCTGCACCTTTGAAGAGTCCAGTCTGATATAGCCGCGCCTCTCAATTGTTGGGCCTACCTTATTGAGGCCCAATCATCAGAGTCCAGTCCTCTCTCCCTTACTTCTTCCGTTGCTGCTCATTATTTCCATAACTTAGCTTACTGCTTTCATTATTTTTCGCTTACTGCCTTTGTTATTTTATCATGTTTTATTCTCATATATTTAACACTCATATATATTAAATTATGTGCTTTATCTTCATACTTTATACCACATGAAACATAGGCAAACCTTAACTAATATAGGGCTTAAGAGAATCAATTAGTAATTAATTTTTGCCTCGTTAATTATAACTTGTTCATCTTGTATACTCACCTCTCTTAAAGATTTTTTAAGCTCAAGCCTCTAGTAAAAGACAGCAGCCCGTTTTCAAAAGGAAATCAAAAAAGAATTGTTGGTTTTTACTAATATGGAATGAAATTTGATTTTCCCCATAAAAGCAATAAGGTACTATCGTCTCAAGTGTGTTGTTTTTTCAAAGATCGCTCCATTTAGATTTTTAAAACCAAGGTACATTTAGAGTTACTTTTCTTACGTACATCTTTTAAAATTACACTAGCATCTATTCTTAAAGGTAAGTACTTTCATAACTTAATAATTACAAGTTTTAAAATATAGACCACTTTTAAAAATCTCTTAACCTTTAATAACTCTTTTATAATCCTACATCCCTTCTAAGTCTTACATATACTCCTTTTAATATATAGTAAGCAATGGCTTAGTAGTAATTAAGCATAGTATAAATAACTGATTCCTTAAAATTAGTCTAAGTCATATGGATCTACCTCACGTAGATTTTAAGGGGTGCCTAACACCTTCCCCTTAGAAGAACAAAAAATCTTACCCAAATATAACTTTGTAATTAAATAGATGCCCTAGTATACCTTTAAATAGTAGGTGGCGACTCTCTTTCATCAACAACATAGAAATCACAAATTGAATCCTGTCTTGACTAGTGCAAAATAGGGTGCAACGGGGATAGGGTAATAAACTGTCACGACCCAACTCCCACCGGAGCCGCGACGACGCCTAACACTACTTGCTAGGAAAACCAACAGTCACAAAATAATTATAAATTTGAATAAACATGGTTCAATAACTCAACAATAGAAAATATCATGAAATATCTGATGAAAACAACTACAAACTGCTACAACCATCCCAACGATCTGGTGTCAATGGGAATATGAGCACTACTGAATATCAATATACAAGCCAAAATCCTCAATACATCTGTCTAAACAATAGAACAGTACAATGGAAATCAATAAAAGAGAGCTTCAAGGATTGTAGACGACGTAACAGCTACCCCGTAGTCTGCTAAAAATTAGTAGCAACTCAACTCTGGAGATCACCGCATCCGGAAGTACCTTAATTTTCACACGAAGTGCAAAGTGTAGTATTAGTACAACCTGTCATGCCCCAAACCTGAAGAGGCATGTCCGGCACCCGATGCCATACTCGGCCCGAGCGTACCATTCTGTAACTATGAACTATGGAGGGGTACCCATCAAACCTGTATATATAAAATGGATTCCTAGGTTGACCTGGTAACCCCGGGGAAGTGGAGCTTACCAACCAATATGATATTTGACTCTGTCTACTGGGAAGGTCTATCCATCTATCTATCAGGACATGCAGGCATGAAATACAGCGTCCCGACAAAAGAGATGTCAGTACGCAATAATGTACCGAGTATGCAAGGCAACAAAATAACTGAAAGATGAAACTGAACTGATAATATAATAACTGAAAGTAATTGGGAGTCAAAGATAATCTGAAGATATGCTTATCTGCTGATACTGACTCAACTCTCTCAATATAGTAAGTAAAATAGTTGTCCGACCCTCTAAGGCTCGGTATGTGTAACTGCTCTGCCGTAGTAGGCTCGCTCATAGGCACTTGGCCATACTAGGCTCTGTATCTCGGCCATTCTGGGCTCGCTCATAGACGCTTAGCCATAGTAGACTCGGTATATAACTTACCATCTGATCAGAAGTTTCCCAATAAGGGCCTCCCCACCGATTATTTCTCGATGGTGGTGAGACTAGATAATGTAATTAAGGAATACGAACTTCTCTTTATGTCTCGTTATCAAACACATGTAGTTACAAGATCATGCCAAAATGAAGGAAAGGTTTAGCCTTAATATACCTTATCATAATTTTTCCAATAACAATGTTAAACTCGCCTCGTTGCACCTTAATCTACAACAATGATAACAATACTATCATCAAGTTATGGAAGGTACAACTATCGCACAACGAACGACAAACTTATTTTATAATAAAACGGGCAACATCTCCCCTAGAATCTTTACTTCCTCCCAATTAGGAATAACACCAACAATAACAGCATGTATATATCATTTTCCAACCTTATGTCCATCACAAAATATCACAAAACATCCCACACACCCCAATCAGTTCATACACAAAACGACAAACCTTGTAGTGTCAAACAACCCGAAAATGTAATGACGAACGATCGGAAAACCACCCTACCATTATGTGGTATTTCTCCTTATCCTTTATCCTCCCAAACTCCATAAAAACAGTAGAAAAAGAGACAGCCCAACAGCAACACTAAACAGCCCACAAAACAATCCCACAAGTCAGCAACTCAAAACTGATTTTTCAGTTTACTAAAACACGTTTCGACTTGTATTTTCTTTCAAATTGAGCAAACAACCAACAATATATAATTAAGCCTCTTATCCTATAAACCAGACATGAATTCAACTTAAAAATAAGTTCACAACCAGCCAATAATGACGCAACAACAAACAACATACCACTCTTTCGAAACTCGCTAGGCTTAGTCTTTACGATCGAGTTACAATTCGTACAAGCATAGATAATGGAAGGAGAAGCATAAATTTACCTTGGACTGAGTAGAACCCACGAAACCTAGTCCTTATTCATCCAAAATCAATCCCCCAACGCAGCTACAAGAAGGAGAAAGAGAAACTAGCAAGCTGTCCGGAGTTTTCGCCACTAGAATCATACCGTATCACCCGAAATTACCTAGGGTTTGTGTGGGATTTTTGGGGAGGAGTTGCAGAGGTTCAATATGATTTTGTTTGTCTTAGAAATGAGTGAACAAATGTGTTAATAAGTCCTTAAAATTCCCCTCTTGGCCGACTTTAGGAGCTTTTAATTGAGGCCTCTCCTTTTGGCAAGTAGGTGATGCACCTACTTGTCACCTATCAGTCTGCGCAGTCTTGCAAAAATATAAATATCTCTCTACTCCAATATTGTATCAATGAACGGTTTAATTTGTTGGAAACTAGACTCGTAGATCTTCAATTTGGTATGTATATCATTCCGTAATTCCAAGTACATTAAGATAAATGATCAGCTACATTTGACCTAATATTCAACATATTTATGAATGTAACTTGTGATGATCTTTGCCAACTTTTGTTCCATAACTCGCTTGACTTCAAAATATAACACAGGACTATCATAAGACTAAAATAACTCATAAAATAATCTCCTTATCATTTCACCCTAGTCTCACCCCAAAAGTACATGTTATAACATTCCCAACGGAACTTATTTTCTTCAATTCGTTTAGCTTCTAAGCCTTCCAACCCTCTTGGTACTTGTAGTTCATGATATTAAATATTTTTAACCTCCAAGTTAATATGATTAACTTACTTTATGTAATTTCAAATATGATCTCATTCCTGAGCTTACATCCATTGACTTACGGCGTACTCTCACGTACGAAAATATGGGGTGTAACACAACTGATCCCATGTACTCAATAATCAACAAGTCTAACCTTGGACTGAAAATAGTGACGAGCTTAGAAGAAACAGTCAGAGACCAATATCAATAAATAGTAATATCTCAGATAATAAAGAAAACAGTATAAGCAAATAACTCAATGGCATCATGTTCAGCTCGTTCACATTTCAGGAATTTAGACATGCTTTCGAAGTATAACAGTTAAAGCTCAACTTGGATAAAACATTTCCTTTAATAGCTAGCATGAGGAAAGTATATATATATGCCTACATGTCAAAAAAAATATCATAGTAGATCCATAAAAAATAATCACACTTAGCATTGTACGGGTGCATGGCATAAATGCTCTCAACAAAGCACGTATATAAAACACTGTGCCTACACTCACTGCTGGCATGTTAGACTCCGGAGGGGCAGACCCTTCCTAAGCTCTAATCATAATCATATAGCCCAATAGTGAGGTCGGGTGCACGTGTCGCCCCAAATCAATAACACTTAGCACAATATGAGCCTGGCATACGCGTCACTTCAAAATCAATACCAAATCGGCTCTATGGCCCAATCTCAGTCATCAACTGGTCAAGTCTCAGTTAACCACATCTCACAGTACTCAACAATATATGAAGAATCAAATAAGAAAATACTGAGACAGAGATATCATACACAGATATAGCATCATGATTGAGAGTATGCGTACAATTAAGGCATATAGCTCAGAAATGACAAGAATAGGCCTATCAAGTCTCAAACAAATATCACATAGCCTAGACATGATTTCTTACATGAATCTGGATTCAAAAAATTAAACAAGTAGGAAAACACAGATATAACAAAGCATGAAAGAAAAACAAGTCCGAAAATAGTCTAAAAGTCACTCCTAATCTTGAATACTCTGGTGCACGCACCCATGCCCATCACCTTGCGCGTACGTCACCCCAATACCTCTCATGACATAGTTTCCAGGGTTATATACCCTTAGATTCAAGTTTAGATATGTTACTTACCTCAGAATGTACAAATCAATACTCCAAAAAGCCCTTCCCACGTGAATCAGCCTCCGAACGACTCAAATCGAAGTCACAAACAACTTAATATCATCAAATAATATCGTAAGAAACAACTTCAAACAATAAATCTTCAATATTTATTAAAATTAAAAAGTAAACCCCGAGCACGGACCCCCGAACCCGACAAAACTCATAAATTCTGAACATCCATTCAACTACGAGTCTAATCATACCAAAATCCCTCAATTCCGACCACAAATCGACCTTCAAATCCTCAATTTATATTTTAGAAACGTTTTTACAAAAATCTCCAATTTTCCAATTCAAATTACATATTAAACGATAAAACAAGTGACAGAATCATGAAAAATGGACAAATCCAAGTAAAAAAATACTTACCCCGATCCAAATGGTGAAAATCCCTTCCAAATTCGTCCAAAACCAAGCACTCTAACTCAAAATGTGATATAATAACTCAAACACTGAAAATAAAGTACTAAATAGATCTTCCCAGACATACTAATCACGAACGTGGGACCTACATTGCATTCGCAAAGACAAAAAATAATCCGCCCAGAAAAAGGCCTTCGCGTTTGCGTTCTCCATATCAGGAATGCGATGAAGCAAAGATCCAAGCCTTCGCGAACGCGGCCTAGACCTCGCGAACGCGTAGGCTAAGCTCCTCCCAATACTTGGCTGCTTCGTGAATGCGGAGCTCGATCACGAACATGAAGAAGGGAGACTGCCCAGCCCCTTTTAACTCTTCGCTAACATGACCACCATGTCGCGAACTCGAAGAAGGAAACCAGACCTGAGAACATCAGTAGTCCAAAAACAAGGTGGAATGGTCCAAAACCCATCTGAAACACACCCGAGGTCCCTATGGACCCCATTCAATCACACCAACCAATCCCGAAACACAACCCGAACCTACTAGAGGCATCAAATCACACAAATCAACATCAGAACCACGAATCGCACCCCAATTCAAGCCTAAGGAAACTAATGAACTTTCCAAATTCAAAACTTAAGCCGAACATGCTTAGACACCTCGGAATGACCTCAAATTTTGCATGCAAGTTCCAAATTATAAAACGGACCTATTCTAATTTTTGTAACCAAAATACGAACCCGATATCAACAAAGTCAACTCTCGATCAAATTTCTTAACTCTCCAAACCTTTAACTTTCCAACTTTCACCAAAAAGCACCAAACTAACCTACGGACCTCTAAATCCAAATCCGGTCATACACCTAATTCCAAAATCACCATACAAAGCTATTAGAACCATAAGAACTCCATTTTGCAGTCGTCTACATAAAATTCAAACTCTGGTAAACTCTTTTAACTTAGGCCTCCAACCTTCGGACTAAGTGTCCCAATTCACTCCACGACCTTCCTGAAACCAATCTAACCACCTCGATAAATCACATAACCATAAATGAACATAGAATAAGCAATAAATTAGGGGACGGGGATACAATACACAAAACAACCGGCTGAGTCGTTACATTCTCCCCCTCTTAAACAAACGTTCACCCTCGAATAGGTCTAGAATCATACATGGGGGCTCAAAAATGTGAGGATAGCTGGTCCGCATCTCCTGCTTGTCTCCTATGTACCCTCCTTGACTGGCTAACCTCTCTAGTGCACCTTCACTGATACTATATTGTTTGACCTCAACTTCCAAACCTGCCGGTCCAAAATGGCCACCGGCTCCACATCATAAGTTAAATCCCCATCTAATTGCACTGTGCTGAATTTCTAAACATGTGATGGATCACTATAATACTTCCTGAGCATAGAAACATGAAACACTTGGTGAACTCCCGATAGACAAGGTGGCAAGGCAAGTATGTAGGCCACCTCTCCAACTCTCTCAAGCACCTCAAAAGAGCCAATATACCGAGGTCTCAACTTTCCCTTCTTCCCAAGCCTCATCACACCCTTCATGGGCAAACTCTGAGCAGAACCTTCTCGCCCACCATATATGGAACATCACGAACCTTCTTGTCAGAATAAAGTTTTTGTCTGGACTGTGTTGTACGAAGTTGCTCCTAAATCAACTTAACCTTCTCCATAGTATCATAGACCAAATTAGTGCCCAACAATCTAGAATCTACAAGATCAAACCAACAAATTGGCGAACGACATTGCCTTATATATAAGGACTCATATGGAGCCATATGGATGCTCGTCTGATAGTTGTTGTTGTAGGCAAACTCTGCAAGCGGTAGAAACTGATCCCATAAAACTCCGAAATCTATAACACATGCACGTAACATGTCTTCCAAGATCTGAATAGTGCGCTTGGACTGCCCGTCCGTTTAGGGATGGAATGATGTACTCAACTCTACCCGTGTTACCAACTCTCGCCGCACCACTCTCCAAAACTACGATGTGAACTGCGTGCCTTGGTCATAAATGATAGAAATGGGCATGCCATATAGGCGAATAATTTCCTAGATGTAGATCTGAGCCAACCTATGAAGAATAGAAAGTCATCACCAGAATAAAGTGTGCAGACTTAGTCAACCGGTCCACAATAACTCAGGCTGCATCATATTTCTTCAAGGTCCATGGTAAGCCTACCAAAACATCCATAGTGATGCGCTCCCACTTTTGCTCCGGTTTCTCCAATATCTAAGTCAACCCTCCCGGTTTCTGATGCTTATACTTCACTTGTTGATAATTCAAACACCGGGCGACATAATCAACAATATCTTTCTTCATTCTCCGCCGCTAATACTATTGTTTTAAGTCACAATACATCTTTGTGACACCTAGGTGAATGGAATAGCGCGAGATGTGAGCCTTCTCAAGGATAGAAGCTCTCAAACCAATAATATTTGGAACATAGATTCGGCCTTGAAGTCATAGAACACCATCATCACCAATCACAACCTCCTTAGCACCACCTCGCTGCACCGTTTCCTTCAATACCAATAAGTGAGGATCATCAAACTGGCAAGTCTTGATACGCTCCAACAATGATGACTGTGCCACAACTCAAGCAAGAACACGGCTTGGCTCCAAAATATCCAATCTCATAAACTGATTCGCCAAAGCCTAAACATCAATGGATAATGGCTTCTCTTCTACTAGTAAATATACCAAACTGCTCATACTCTCAGCCGTTTTACTCAATGCATTGGCCACCACATTGGCCTTCCCCGGATGATATAATATGGTGATATTATAGTCTTTTAGCAACTCTAACCATCTCCACTATCGCAAATTAAGGTCCTTCTGCTTGAACAAGTGCTGGAGACTCCAATAGTTGGTATAGACCTCACATGGAATGTCGTACAGATAGTGCCTCCAAATCTTCAGTGCGTGAACAATGGCTGCCAACTCTAAATCATGCACAGGGTAATTCTTCTCATGAACCTTCAACTGACGAGATGTGGAGGAAATCACCCTACCGTCCTACATCAACACCGCGCCAAGCCCAATATGCGATGCATCACAATACACGGTGTACGATACCGAACCTGTAGGCAACAACAATACTGAGGTTGTAGTCAATAAATTCTTAAGCTTCTGAAATCTCACCTCACACTCGTCGGACCATCTGAAAGGAGCACCCTTATGGGTCAATCTAGTTAAACATGCAGCAATGGACGAGAAACCCTCCACAAAATGGCGATAATAACCTGCCAACCCCAAGAAGCTCTGAATATCTGTAGCAGAAGACGATTTGGGCCAACTCTGAACTGCCTCAATCTTCTTTAGATCTACCTTGACCCCCCCACTCGACACCATGTGCCCAAACAATGCTACTAAATCGAGCCAAAACTCACACTTCGAGAATTTAGCATATAGCTTCTTTTCACTTAAGGTATGAAGTACTGTCCTCAGATGCTGCTCATGATCCTCCTAGCTGCGTGAGTACACCAATATATCATCACTGATTACTATGACAAAAGAATCAAGATATGACTGAAACACGCTGTTCTTCAAGTGCATAAAGGCTGCTAGGGCATTAGTCATCCTAAAACAACATCACCAAAAACTCATAGTGACCATAGCGAGTCCTGAAAGCCATCTTCGAAATGTCTGAATCTTGGATCTTCAACTCATGATATCTTGATCTCAGGTCTATCTTCGAGAATACCTTAGCACCCTTGAAGCTTGTCAAACAAATCATCAATACGCGGTAGTGGGTACTTGTTCTTTACCGTAACTTTGTTCAACTACCTGTAATCAATACACATCTGCATAGTACCATCCATCTTCTTCACAAATAGAACTAGTGCACCCCAAGGCGATACACTAGGCTTGATAAAGCTGTCATGACCCCAATTTCCCTCTGTAGTATGTCGTGATGGCACCTAGTCTTTAAGACTAGGTAAGCCTAACACTTACTAAATTAATGGAAAATTCAACCAACAACTATTAAATATGAAATGGAAATTTATATACAAAGCCAACAATCCCAACATGATAGACAACATCCCAAAACTGGTAGTACAAGTCACAAGCTCTACTGAGTTAACTAAATAAATCTCTAAGTACAACTGTTTCAGAATAGAATTAAACTGTACAAAAATAACTTCTGAAGGTGACTCCGAGGCATGTGAACGCCACGGCAGGTATACCTTTAAGTCTCCACAGCAATATCTGGTCCACTATCTAACAATCAACAGACTCCGAAGTACCTGGATCTGCACAAACATGTGTAGAAGTGTAGTATGAGTATACCACGGTAGGTACCCAGTAAGTATCAAGACTAACCTCGGTGGAGTAGTGACGAGGTACTAGTCAAGACACTCACTAGACAAAATAACCTATGCAGTATAAAATTATAAAGCTAATAATGGAAAGCAGAAATCGATAAATGTCAACAAGAGCCAACGAGTGGTATAAACAGTAAAGCAATAAGAACACCGTGAAGTATCGTTAAAACAAAATAAGGAACACAAAACACAACCAATTAGTCAAGCCATTCTAACATAAGTTTCACAACATAATCACCCTGTGATACTTTATATCATAGTCACAGGTCGCAACCCACCATCATATGCTCACGGCACCTTGTGCCCACATCTCGAATCACAACCGCACGAACAACTCACATGCCAATATCTCAATATGCTCGGTATGATCACAGGCTCACAATCAACTCCTGCACGGCATGGTCACAGGCTCAATAGGAACATGGAAACAGATAATACAAGAACACATGGGCATGATTAATGAATGTTAAGTTTCATACTCCTAAGCTAGTATAAGTGGCATGCTACGGTGTATGCTTGTGCGAGTGTACTAATGCAGCCCAAGTCAACAAGTAATATCAAGACATCGAGTAGTTCATTGAAGCAACAAAACAAGTCACGCAAGGTGTATGACATACACAAGGAAAAGCAAACCATCACACGAAGATCACCAAAACAATGTCCCCAAGCCATCATATATCATCCGTGACATTGACACTGATACGGTCAAATTACACCAATATAAATGGTGTAAGGCGGTCGATGTCAAATATTATAACCCAACTAGGTTGGGGTCGAATCCCACAGGGAATAGGTGTAAAGCGGTTAATTGAATAGTGTGAAACTTGACTTAAGCCATAGTTCTACTCCGTTAGTTTAAAAAGAGTTTTGTAATTGTGAATTGTCAAGAAAAGTTATTTTGTTAAGAGAATTTGATTAATTTGATTAAGAAACCAAGGTTGTGTCCCCATCAATGGAATGTAATGCTATCGGTGTTAATATGATATATTTCTAATGGAAGGTCCTTTGATATGCAAATGACATAGTGAAATGGCACTAGTCAATGTTTGCAACCATCAACCATAAATGAAGCATGAGAAATGATTAGAAATCAACCAACCATTATATATATATTCAATGGAAAACACCCATTAACATTACACCCACTTAGGGTCTACAACCTTAGTATTTAAAGTTAGCTACTCATACTAGAATACAAGAAAAAAGCAATAAATTCATAAAACTTACAAAGAGGACAAAGGCTTGGATTCTCACTCAAAAGCTTCCAAAATAATGATGTATTCAATGCTTTAAGTGTAGCCTCTTTATTTAGACAAGATGGTCCACTAAAACCCTAGTCATTCTATTTATAATGGTCCAAAAGTCGTGGACAAAAAGTGATAAAAATGACCTTGCAGATAAAGTCTGCGACCACAGAATGGGCCGCAAAACGCATTCGCGGTCCGCACATCTCCCTTTTTCACCACAGATCTGATCACAGAGTTTTCCACTTGTTCATCACATTTTGGTTGTGCGGTCCGCATGTTGGTTTCGCAGCCGCATATCGTACCGCAAAATAATCTTCACAGGAAACCCTTTTGCATTTATGCGATCACTATGCGGTCCGCATATGAATTGTGCGACCGCAAAATGAACCGCAGATTCGACTCTCAGATACTGGGATGGTCTGCTTCAATCTTCGATGGGTCTGCGATCCGCACATCACTTTTGCGGTCCCGCCGCATTTCTATTTTCCATGGGTTTTTGTCATCTTTTTCCCGTTCTTGGTTCTTCAAGTCCGATTTCTTGCAAAACACCAAAATTACATAAGAAATGACTTGTAATGCTTTAAAAGATGAGCTAAAGTCTATGTAATTAGTATCAAAAGTGCCGCATTTCTACGGCACATCAGCCACCCTTATCTCTCTGATAGCCACCCGTATCACTCCGCCCTAACAATATCATTAGCCACCCGTATCTCTTCGATAGACACCCGTATCACTCCATATAATAGTCACCCTTATCACTCCGCCCGGAAAATAACACAATATAACCTTATCACTCAGTACATTCAACAACAGTGATATTCCACCCTTACGCTCCGCATAACAACAACGGTGAAATGCCACCCTTATACTCTGCATAACAATAACCAAAACCACACAACAATTCACAAATTCTAACATCACAACAACATGATGTATCAACATGTAACACAAGTGCCCATAGGCCACAACCTTTCCAAAGATGGAACAGTATCAATATTTCCACAACAAATAGCCCACGGCTCAAACACAATGTGTATAAAATCTCAATAACACAAAACAAACGGGAAAGTAACTCAACAAGGCACAACACCCCCTTTTAACACAAATTTAATTAAAATAGATTAATGACTTTCGATAATCTCAATTCCAATTAATTGTTTAAGGATAAACTTAATAGTGAAAGAATCTCCATGAAATGGCAAACTCTAGATTTTAGTGTTTGAATTAGGCTAACAATGAAAGAGATGGCATGAACTAGTACTACATCTAAATGCATGAGAATAACCCGGCAACAAGGAATATCATGTAACAATGATCTCAACTACGAGTACCTCAACAATAAAAGAAATCACATAATCGTAAAAGTGGTAACAGCTTCAAATAAAGCATATAAGAGCAAACTTGACAAGTAAAGGATGTGACATATAACGACAACTTCAAATAAAGCATGTGATAGCATACACGGCGAATACAAGATACGACATGTGCTAACAAAGTCCAAATAAATACATAAAAAAGACCTAAGAGTCGAAACTGATCAATTTTCCACATATATAAGCCCGAGTACGTACTCGTCGCTCGTGTACACGACTTTCACATGACACAAATAGCACAAACAACTCAAATCCTAAGGGGTAGTACCCCCACACAAAGTTAGGCAAGATACTTAACTCAAAGAAGCTAAACCGATACTCTACAATGACCTTCGCGCATGAAACAACCTCTGGACGGCTCAAATCTAGCAAAAATAACTTAATATCATAAATAAAAACCATAGGGAACAATTTCGGACAATAAAGCTCCATCTTTAATGAAAACTAAAAAGTCAACCCCAGGCCCACACCTCGGAACCCGACAAAATTCACAAAATCCGAACACCTATTACGATATGAGTCCAACCATACCAAAATTATCCAATTCTGACATCAAATCGACATTCAAATCCTTATTTTACATTTTTGAAAATTTATACAAAAATTCTCATTTTTCTCCCATTCAAATCACTAATTTCACGTTAAAAACAAAGATGGAATCAAAAAATATAATCAAATTCGGATAAAGAACACTTACCCCAATCCAACACGCAAAGAACACCTCAAAAATCGCTCAAATCCGAGGTCTACAACTCAAGATATGATAAAAATGGCCAAACCCTCGAAATATAACATTCTTCCCAGCACTTCCGCTTTTGCGAACAAAAACATGCACCAGTGACGACCGCTTCTGCGAGAAGATCTTGCACCTATGAGAACCACTGAACACAAGATCATTCGCATTTGCGCTTCATACACCGCATCTGCGGTATCGCAAATGCAGAAAGACCATCGTATCTGTGCTCACTCCAGCCTCCGCTACCCTCGCACCTGCGACAAACCTAACACGTCTGCGTTTATGCTTCTACGACTGGATGATCGCTACTACGGTCCTTGCCTTCTCCAACCAAAGTCGCACCTACGCTCCAAATCTCCTCTCCTGCGACAAAGCATCTGCGGTCCCTCATCCGCAGGTGCGAAGACACCAGCATACTGGTTTCTTCAGCAACTTCCACAAGGCTCAAAATGATACGCAACACGTCTGAAACACCTCTGGGGCCCCCGGGACCCCGTTCAATCATACCAACCAATCCCAAATCATAACGTGGACCCACTCGAGGCCTCCAATTACATCAAACAACATCAAAAGTACAAATCGTACCTGAAATCGAACTTGATGAATTTATGAATTTTCTACTTCTACAACTCACGCCAAATCATATCAAATTAATCCGGAATGATGTCGAATTTTGCATGCAAGTCCCAAATGACATAATAGATCTATACATCCTCTCGGAATTGAAATCTAAACCCGATATCAACAAAGTCAACTCATGATCAAACCTCTCAACCTTCCAAAACTTTAACTTTCCAATTTTTGCCAAAATGCATCAAATCAACCTACGGACCTCCAAATCCAAATCCGGGCATACGCCTAAGTCCAAAATCACCATACGGAGCTATTGGAATCATCGAAACACCATTACGGAGTCGTCTACACACAAGTCAAACTCTGGTCGACTCTTACCGCTTAAGTTTCTAAAAAATGAATCATCCTTCTAAACAAATCCCGAATCATCCGAAAACAGAACTTGATCACACACGCAAGTCATAATACTTAGTATGAAGCTGCTCGAGACCTTAAACCACTAAATGGAACATTAATTCTCAAAATGACCGGTCGGGTCGTTACATCCGCCCCTTCTTAAACAAACGTTCGTCCTCGAATGTGCCAAGAACCGTTCCGAAGTCATCAAATCACTGAATGAACTTGCCATACATATACTTGTGGGTGATCCCATGTCACCCCAATCCACATAGGCCCGACAACATCATCTCAACTGAAAATTTCTCCTCCAACCCACACTAATAAGCTTTAGAACCAAATTTTCACTATATGATCATTTCCCAAAGATCCGATTCCCATATCAACACACAATATCAGCCTCATCCAGCTATAACAACTCATGCCTACACCCACAAGGTACAACCACACGATGTAACACATCATACATATGCTCATAATAGCATCTATGACCTCATCTCAGATAAAACCTTGTCCCAAACCTTCACAATGCTGACAACAATGCAAGAAACATGAGGATCTCATAACCATTCACCTGAATCAACAAGTCACATCTAACGTCACCTGGGCACACACCTTGAAGCTAAATCCCAATAAGCACAACGCGAATATGACTAAATATGCAAGGAGAAATACATGAGAGAATTATCAACCAAGCCCGACAGGCACAACTCTTTATCAGTACCATACTACGAATTAATTCCATAAGGGAGAATCAAAACATTTCAACTAATCACGAGGATCTCATCCTAATACAACTCCACCGTGGCACGCAACCCGATTCAAACATATCAAACCGCATGAAAATGTGAGGATACCATCCTCAAATCTGAATCATAAGTATAATACAAATCATACCAACCGAAACCTTCCACTAATTCAATTTCGCGAGACACAATAGCAACACGTAACGAACTCCCTATACCAGTAAAGCATCTAAATCACAAATTGTAACCAAACAATCCAGAAATCACATCAAAACCTACCATAATGAGTAACAGGAAGTCACTTCTAATATCATAGCTCTCAATAGTGAACAAAACAAATCGATAGACACGGGCTACCACTATAGAATCTCCTAATAGGGGTAAACACATAAGCAGAGCACAAAATCATAAAACTCACCCATATGTGAAGCAAGATAAGAGGATTCACCCCGATAAGCAGAACTAAATCAAAATAAGAATGATGCTCATCTATATCAATCAAAACCATACATGTAATGGCACCATCCAGTGTAATGGCCTCAGCCCTACCATAGAAAGTATATCGACGGGTCGGGCCTCCCCATCTAGGGCGCCCTCTACCCACCTGTCCTCCACCCCTAACTGGCTGTACAGGTGGAGTAGCAACTGGAATGGGGCCTATATCCTCAATGCTCTGATGAAATCTGCCCCTCCCGAGTCTGGGACAATCTCTCATGATGCGCCTAGTATCACCACACTCATAACAACCCTTCTGTGGGCGTGGCTACTCGCATTGAGTTTGTGCCAGATAACTGCAATAATCGATATAGGAACCCCGTGCCGATGGTGCACTAAAAGATGACTGCCCTACATGAGTACCCTAACTAACTAGAGCACCACGAGTAGTCTGAAGTGCGGACTGGACTGGCCGAGTGCCCAAGTCTCCGCCAAGATGGGTCATAGCTGAAGAGTAGAATCTAATGAACCCTCCAGAACCTCGAGACCTCTTGGTCTCCATAGCCTCCCTCTCCTCACCCCGAATACACTCTAACATCCTGGCAATCTCCACCACCTGCTGAAATAGAGTATCAGTCTGCAACTCCTGAGCTATGCAGAATCTTAGATCATAACTGAGCCCCTCAATGAATCTGCAGACTCTCTCTCTCACTGTAGGAACCAAAGTAAGTGCATGACGGGATAACTCACTTAACCGGATGGCATACTCTGGCACCGTCATGGAGCCCTAAGGCAGCTGCTCAAATTCCATACGCCACATATCCCGGAGGGTTTGGGGAACAAACTGCCTCAAGAACATCTCTAAAAATTAAGCCTAAGTGGATGGTGTTGCATCGGCTAGTCTACCCTCCTCATAAACCTGTCACCACTGATACACTTCTCCCGACAGCTGAAATATAGTAAAAGCAACTCCGCTCACCTCCACAATACCCATGGTGTAGAGAATACGGTGATACTTCTCTAGAAATCCTCGTGCATCCTCGGTAGCTATGCTACTGATAGTAGGTGGATTGTACCTATTGAACCTCTTAAGCCTCTTCAGCTCTTCCTCTGATGCCCCTGGCTTGACGTCAGGCTGAACCGGAATAATAGGCTATACCGGTACTACATCCAAAACCTAACCAATGTGAGCCTACTGCTTTGGAGTACCGGTAGTGAGAGTCTGAGCTCTTCCCCCAATCCGTGAAGCAGCTGAAACGGAGATCAATCCTGCTGAGTCAATGTACCAAACATGCTTAAGAACAGCGCTAAAGTCTCCTGAAGCCCGAGGTAACAACAGGTGCCTCCGGTGCCTGTCCCCCAACCGGAGCTATTGGTGGCTCCTCAACTGCTGCTCTGGCAAGTTCCCTAGCTGTAGCACGTGCCCCTCCTCAGCCTCTACCTCAGCCCTAGCCTCGCGCGGCTCTAGCAGGGGGTACGGGTATCTGCTCAGCTGATCTGGTAGCGCGTCCTCACCATATGTGAGAGAATAGAGATACAGAGGCTCAAACTTTGAAATCAATAAATCTGCACGACAAGAATAAAAGAAGTGAAATTTTTCGTAATAGTTGCGTAGCCTCTCGAGAATAAGTACATACATCTCCGTACCGATCCGCAAGACTCTACTAAACTTTCTCATGACTTGTAAAACCTATTAACCTAGAGCTCTGATACCAACTTGTCACAACCCCAATTTCCCTCTGTAGGATGTCGTGATGGCACGTAGTCTTTAAGACTAGGTAATCCTAACACTTACTGCATTAATGGCAAAATTCAACCAACAGCTATTAAATATGAAACATAAATTTCTATACAAAGCCAACAATCCCAACATGATAGACAACATCCCAAAACTGATAGTACAAGTCACAAGCTCTACTGAGATCACTAAAGAAATCTCTAAGTACAACTGTTTCGTAATAGAATTAAACTATACAAAAATAACTTACGAAGGTGACTCTGAGGTCTGCGAACTCGATGGCAGGTATACCTTGAAGTCTCCACAACAACATTTGATTCGTTATCTAACAATCAACAAACTCTGAATTACCTGGATCTGTACAAAAATGTGTAGAAGTGTAGTATTAGTATACCACGGTCATTACCCAGTAAGTATCAAGACTAACCTCGGTGGAGTAGTGACGAGGTACAAGTCAAAACACTCACTAGACAAAATAACCTATGTAGTATAGAAGTATAAAGCTAATAATGGAAACTAGAAATCGATAAATGGAAACAAGTGTAAACAAGTGGTATAAACAGTAAAGCAATAAGAACACCGTGAAGTTTCGTTAAAACGAAATAAGGAACACAAAGGGAAACCAATTAGTCAAGATGTTTCAACACAAGTTTCACAACAAAATCACCCCGTGATACTTTATCTCATAGTCACAAGTCACGGGTCTCTACCCACCATCATATGATCACGGCACCGCGTGCCCGCATCTTGAATCACAATCGCACGGACAACTCACGTGCCAATATCTCAATCCGCCCGGCATGGTCACAGGCTCAGAAGCAACATGAAAACGGATAATACAAGAATACATGGGCATGATTAATGAATGTCAAGTTTCATACTCCTGAGCTAGTATAAGTGGCATGCTATGGTGTATGATTGTGCGAGTGTACTATTGCAGCCCAAGTCAACAAGTAATATCAAGACATCGAGTAGTTCATCGAAGCAACAAAATAAGTCACGCAAGGTGTATGACATACACATGTAAAAACACATCATCACACGAAGATCACCAACATAATGTCCTCAAGCCATCACACATCATCCTTGATATTGCCACCATTATCTCTCCGATAGCCACCTGTATCACTCCGCCCTGACAATTTCATTAGCCACCCTTATCTCTCCAATAGCCACCTGTATCACTCCGCCCTTACAATATTATTAGCCACCCTTATTTGTCCAATAGCCACCCGTATCACTCCATATAATAGCCACCTTTATCACTCCACCCGGACAATAATAAAATAGCCACCCTTATCACTTCGTGCATTCAACAACAATGAGATGCCACCCTTACGCCGCATAACAATAACGGTGAAATGCCACCTTTATACTCCGCATAACAACAACCAAAACTACACAACAATTCACAAATGTTAACATCATAACAACACGACGTATCAACTCATAACACAAGTGCCCATAGGCCACAACCTTTCCAAAGATAAAACAATATCAATATTTCCACAACAAATAGCCCACGGCTCAAACACAATGTGTATAAAATCTCAATAACACAAAACAAAAGAGAAAGTAACTCAACAAGGCACAACACCCCCTTTTAACACAAATTTAATTAAAATAGATTAATGACTTTCGATAACCTCAATTCCAATTAATTGTTTAAGGATAAATTCAATAGTGAAAGAATCTCCACGAAATGGAAAACTCTGAATTTTAGTGTATGAATTAGGCTAACAATGAAAGAGATGGTATGAACTAGTTCTACATCTAAATACATGAGAATAACCCGGCAACAAGGGATATCATGTAACAATGATTTCAACTATGAGTAACTCAACAATAAAAGAAATCATATAATGGTAAAAGTGGTAACAACTTCAAATAAAGCATATAAGAGCAAACTCGACAGCTTTTCACATATATAAGCCCAAGTACATACTCGTCCCTCACGTACACGGCTTTCACATGACACAAATAGAACAAATGACTCAAATCCTAAGGGGTAGTTCCCCTACACAAAGTTAGGCAAGATACTTACCTCAAAGAAGATAAACTGATACTCTAAAATGACCTTCTAACCTCCGGATGGCTCAAATCTAGCCAAAATAACTTAATATAGTAAATAAAAACCACAGGGAACAATTCCGGATAATAGATCTTCGATCTTTAATGAAAACTAAAAAGACAACCCAAAATGTCAGCCCCTGGCCCACACCTCGGAACCCAACAAAATTCACAAAATTCGAACACCCATTCCATACGAGTCCAACCATACCAAAATTATCCAATTCCGACATCAAATTGGCCTCGAATCCTCATTTTTCATTTTTGAAAGTTTATACAAAAATTCTCATTTTTCTCCCATCCAAATCACTAATTTAATGTTAAAAACAAAGATGGAATCACAAAATATAATCATATCTAGATAAAGAACACTTACCGCAATCCAACACGTGAAGAACGCCTCAAACATCGCTCAAATCTGAGGTCTACAACTCAAGATATAATAAAAATGGCCAAACCCTCGAAATATAACTGCCAAGCACTTCCGCTTTTGCGGAAAAAAACACGCACCAGCGACGATCGCTTCTGCGGGAAGATCTCGCACTTACAAGAACCACTGAACACAGGACCATTCACATCTGCGCTCCATACACCGAATCTGCAGTATCGCAGATACAGAAAGACCATCGCATCTACGCCCACTCTAGCCTCTGCTACCTCGCACTTGCGACAAACATAGCGCTTTTGCGGTTACGCCTATGCGACCGGATGACCGCTTCTGTGGTCCCTGCCTTCTCCAACCAAAGTTGCACATGCGCTCCAAATCTCCGCTCCTGCAGCACCGCATCTGCGGTCCCTCATCCACAGGTGCGAAGACACTAGCATACATGTTTCTTCAGCAACTTCCATGAGGATCAAAATGATACGCAACACGTTCGAAACACCTCTGGGGCCCCCCGAGACCCCGTTCAATCATACCAACCAATCCCAAATCATAACGCGGACCTACTCAAGGCCTCAAATTACATCAAACAACATCAAAACCACGAATCACATCCCAAATCGAACTTGATGAATTTATGAATTTTCAACTTCTACAACTCGCGCCAAATCATATCAAATCAATCCGGAATGACGTTGAACTTTGCATGCAAGTACCAAGTGGCACAATGGAGCTATACCAACTCCCAGAATCAAAATCCAAACCCGATATCAACAAAGTCAACTCACGGTCAAACCTCTCAACCTTCCAAAACTTTAACTTTCCAATTTTCGCCAAAATGCATCAAATCAACCTACGGACCTCCAAATCCAAATTTGGGCATACGCCTAAGTCCAAAATCACCATACGTAGCTACTGGAATCATCGAAACACCATTCCGAAGTCATCTACACACAAGTCAAACTCCGGTCAAGTCTTACCGCTTAAGCTTCTAAAATAAGAATCATTCTTCTAAACAATTCCTGAATCATTCGAAAAATGAACTTGACCACACAAGCAAGTCATAATACTTAATACGAAGCTGCTCGAGACCTTAAACCACTAAATGGAATGATAATTCTCAAAATGATTGGTCGAGTCGTTACAAAAGCCTTTATCAAGTAGCTCTTGTAACTGCTCCTTCAACTCAATATGTGCCATACGATATGGTGAAATAGAGATGGGCTGAGTTTGTACCAAGTCAATTCCAAAATCAATATCCATGTCGGGTGACATGCCTGACAGGTCTGCAAGAAACACATCTGGGAAATCCCTCACTATTGGAACTAACTCAAAGTATCAGCACTAACATCCCTCACGAAGGCTAAATATGTCAGAAATCCGTTCTCAACCATCCGTTGAGCCTTCAAATGTGAAATCACTCTACTAGGAACATGATCCAGGGAGCCTCTCCACTCCAACTTAGGCACCTCCAGCATCGCTAATATCACGATCTTAGCATGGCAATCGAGAATAGAATGATATGGCAACAACCAATCCATGCCCAAAATCACATCAAAATCAACCATGCTAAACAGTAAAAGATCAATTCTCCTCTCATAATCCCTAATAGTAACCACACATGATGTAACACCCCATACTTTCATGCTACAATGCAACTTAAGTGAATCAACGTAAGCTGGAGAGCTTAAGGACCTTTACAAAGATAATGATGGGTTAAAACAAGGGTTAAGGAAGTATCGTGAGGGTTAGAGGTTAATCGAATCAAAGATCTTATAACCCATACTTTCAGGGTAAAATAGGAGTGCTTAATATCCTAAGGAGGTCATTTTTTAAGGTAATTGAATTATATAATATTCATTTGTTTAGTTTTTAAGTAAAACAAGTTGTAAAATAAAACACAGCAAACGTTATCGCAAGTTACATTTATAATTTGACCTAATTTGGGTCTAATGTCACTGAGCTTTTCTATAAATACACTTTGAGTTACGGGGTGATACACCTATCAAATTGAACATCTATGAGTTTAATTTCCAACGCATTAAACCATTTGTCGATACGACATCGTAATAGATAGATATTTGCGTTTTCGCACGATTGCGCAAGTAGCTTCCTTGGGACCCACAAAGTCGGTGGAAGCTTACCTTGTTATATAAAGTGATAGCTTTCGTCTCTAAATCTCATTTTCGATCAAGTCAGACCTCCAAGCACCTCTACACTCTCTCTAAGCATATCATAAAGATTCATACACAAATCCAAGGCCAATCCACCTAAGTTCTTCATTAAAAGTGTTGTATAAGTGGTGGAGATCACTTATATGATATTGTTGATGTGTTGTGAGTTCTTTCAAGTTTAAGGAGAGTTGTTCTTGGAGTTTTTATTGATGTTTAAAGGTAAACTCTTCTTATCCTACATGATTTTGATCATATCTATGCCTTATATAAGTTGTTTAAAGCTAAAAGTTATGAGTTGACGGTCAAAAGACGTATAGAAGTTGTGATACCATGTTGGACTGTTTTGAGGTCTTTTTATGATGTTGTTGTGGTTGGAGTTTTTGGAGATAATATATATATATATATATATATATATATTTTTGTGTGTGTGTGTGTGTGTGTGTGTGTGTGCGTGTTTTATTTTTGTTGTTAATATGTAACTTGAAGAGAATAAGAAGTATAGATGAGTGTTTTGTTTCTAGTTAAGGACCGAGCTAGTCGCTCGATGTATCATAAGTTAGATATTCCTAAGCTTAACATTGGCCCTATTGTTGTTGTTATATTAGATTGTTGGGTAGTTCCCGTGTTGTTAAGGTACTGGATATATGGATTAAGGATGGCTTGTTATTGTTGATATTGTAACCTTGAAGGAGGTGAAATAAACGGGGGAGACGTTGTTCGATTTGCCACAGAACAAGCTTGTCGCGTGGTAGCTAGTTGATGTGTTACTATTGTTGATAGTGGTATTATTTTCATTGGTGTATATTATATTGAAGAAAAGACTTTCCCACCATCTTCGTCGAAGGATCGAATTAAAGGTATGTAAGGCTTTCCCTTTCTTCTTCTAGCATGATTCCGTATTGACGTCACCCTTATAAGAGGTTCAAAGGGACGAGTCCTAGCGTATGTTCTATGTTGACGGGTTAAGAGCCTCTAATAGTTCAAAAGTGAATATAGATAATAAATGAGTTACTCGTAGTTGTTATCCATGGATAATTCCTAGAAATAAGTAGAGACCTCAGGGAACTTATGTTGAGTCTATGGCGAGAAGTATAACCCTCGTTTAATGGTAAATTATAAATGGCTCATGAGTAGCAATCACGTATAGAACCTATGATCTTATGAAATGGCCGAAGTAGTTTTCATTGGTTAGTGAAGGTAGCTACGGAAGATACCTAATGCTAATAAGAGAGAGATGTAAATTAAGAGATGTGATAAGTTGCTTATTAAGAACCTCCCCGTAAATTTAGAGTCTGTGAATGAGCAAACTAACAAATGAAGAATAGATCATATGTAGAAGAACGTAAGGTCACATAAGTTATGAAACGCATTGTACTACCTAACTAGAATAATCGTGCGTATTCGGGAATAGTAATGATATTCCTACATTAAAAGAATTAGTTATTGAGTTAACGAATGCGATGAGTCGCTTGAAACAATATGAAATACGAGCCCTACGATGTACCAAATGAATTTGTAAAGGTAAGATTATACGAATCTCGAAATCCTTTTACTAGTATGTCGCGACGGATGTGTAAATCTGAGAGTAGTTATGAGTTTTCTTAAAGCTAATGAGTAGGGATTACGATTTGCCGAATACGAACTAAGAGTTACCGAAAGTACTAGAAGAAGTTATACGTCATAGACACGAGTACCTAGTCTGTAAGATATTAACTGTTGCATGTTGTTGTAACGTTATTTATGCATAAGTATGTTCCCTATGGATGGTCTGTGAATACGTAGCAGGATAATGAAGGTTAACCTATGGACGGTCTATGAAACGCATAGGTAAGATAAAGGTTGGCTATTGACAGTCCCATGTGTACGCATAGTCCGACTCGAATATTTTAAGCCGTACGGACGGTCTGCTTTGCTACGCGTACGTGCCACCGGTTATTAATGTTGTAGTGTGCCTTACGGGCGGTCTACCTTGCTACACGTAAGAGCCACTTTGTGTTCTTATAATAGGTAACAATGACAATGCAACAAGAGATCACTGAGCAATGGTTGATATAAATAGTTCAGAATCTTATGATAGGTTGAGTTGTTTAATCAGATTGAAGGACCAAGTGGTCCAAGTGATAGCAATCTAGTAAGTCGATCTAGAGAACCTGGTAAGCTCACTCTTATTCTTATCATTCAACAGACTATTTTTGTATTCATTAATGTTTTTTAGTTTTCAGAATTTATTTATATTTATTGTTTTCTGCCTTACATACTTGGTACATCTCATTGTACTAACGTCCCATTGCTGGGGCACTGCACTTCATGCCTGCAGGTGCAAGTAACCAGTTTGACGAGCCATCAAAGTAGACAGGATTGATATTCAGCGTGAAATCGATAAGACTCCATCTCTTCTGGAGTATAACCGAGTCTAGAGGTCATGATATCATATTTTGTTATAGACTTATGGGGAGGCCGGGGCCCTGTCCTGATGATATTTTGATGTCAGATACTTTTAGAGGCTTTGTAGACACGGGCGATGTTGGCCATGATAGCTTATAGTATGATAGAGTTCGGCCATGTTGGCCTATGTATGTTCTGGGTTGCATCCATTATTCAAGAGTTACAAAATGGTTCGCTCTAGCAAGTACGGCACCGGGTGCCAGCCACGCCTCACCTAGGTTGGGGTGTGACACACGATCGATATACACGGTCCCCAATAATAGAATCACCCACCAGTGTAGATACATGAACATGCATAACTAAAGAATCATGGGGCATATCCAAATAACGAGCAAAGGATGATGACACATATAAATAAGTGGAACCAGGGTCAAATAATACTGAAGCATCCTCATGGCACAGTAAAACAATACATGTGATCACTGTGTCGGAAGCAACTGCCTCTGGCCTGGAAAAAAAAGCACAACATCGAGCCTGACCACCACCTTTCAGACCTCCCCCTCTTGGGTGACCTCGACCTTAATAACATCCACCCTTAGCTGGCTGAGCGGGTGGTGTAGCAACTAGTGCAGGAGTCATAGTCTAGCCTCCCTATTACACTGGACCTTTGTAATGATGGGGGCAATACTTCCTCACATGCCCCAACTCTCTACAATCGTAACAACCTCAAACTGGAATGACTGTGGGGCCACAATCGGACCCAGAACTAGAATAACCACTGGAAGAACCTAGTATGGACGAACCCTAAACTAGTAGAGCATGGTATGAACTAAAAGCTGGGAGTGCACTAAAAGATGACTGAACCGGACGAGTATTGTATGAACTGTGGCTAGATGATGGACCCCGAGGAACTTGATGAGTCATCTGGCTAAAACCACCTAACCCACGAGATGTCTTGCCCTCTCACTCATCGCGCTCAAGCTTGCGAACCTGCTCCAATTGCCTAGCAATATCAACCACCTGGTCAAACCTAGCATCCGTCTCGGCCTCTCTAGCTAAACAATAACATAGACCATAGATGAGGCTGTAAGGCCCCGTAAAATTTTGCAAAGGAAAAATAATGTTTTATGGTGCCGGACTAGGCTTACGTATTTGAGGATTGTAGAAATTCTTCGCGGCGATCTTGCTTGCCACGGCTCGAACTTTTTGGGTTGAACAATGTACTGGAGAGTAAAGGAAACTTTTCAACAAAAGAAGGCATTTCTGCAGCCCACTATGCAGTCGCATAATCACTCTACGGACAGCATAATGGTCGCAGAGTGAGACAAAAAAGGGAGGTTTGGATACCAGGTTTGCGGCGCATTGTGCGACCGCAGACCAATTCTTCGGTGCATTATACGATCGCAGAACAGGTCTGTGGGCCGCATAATGACCGCAGACCAGGTCAGTCATGCCTAGTTTTGGAGGCCAAATTATGCGGCCGGTATGCGGTCCGCATATCGATTAAGCGATCGCAGACCTTGTTCCGGAGCTCCATTTTTGGGTTTTTAAAACCCGACCCTACTTCGTTAAATACACGCTTTGGGTCATGTTTGAGCTAAAATCTGACATTTTAGAGTGAGAGAGAGTGCCCTAGAGTGAGAAGGCGTTCCTCAATAATTGTTCTTCAATTTTTGCTCAACTTTTGGAAGATAAAGAAGGGAAACTCACTAGGTCTTCATCCTAGAGGTAAGATTCTACACCCTAACCTTCAATTTTGAATTTTGTCTAGAAATGGGTAATTAGCAAGAAAACATTGGGCATGAGAGTTGTCTATTTTACATGCATGTGTTATCAAAGGGTGTAGGAAGATTGTTTTGCTACAAATGGTAAAGATTGGGTTATGGGATGATGGAATCCTCCATAAAAGGACCTTGAAACCTTAATGCACACCTAGTGTTTGATAAAATGCTCAAATGAGCTAGAACCATGAGCATCTTCCTAATTTTGGTTCAATTTGTTATATTTCTACAATAGATTGAAGTTGCTGGAAATTGTAATTGAAAATGGTAATTATGGTCGATGTCCCTAATGGATAGCCTAGCCGATCGGGTCGTGATCGGACTCCGTGTTAAAGATGCTGGTATTGACATTGAGAGTAATTATAGTTGATGTCCCTAATAAGATAGCCTAGCCGATCGGGTCGTGATTGGACTCTGTGCTGAGAATATGGTGGTATTGGTATTGTGAATAATGGTATTGTGAACACTTGGTATATCGATACTAAAAATCTCCCAATGTGAGATATGAAAATTAATTTGAACACTGTCTTGATTCTAAATTGAGGTTTGATGTTGATTAAGGATACCATTGACATTATGATAATCTTGTTTGTATTATTGGTCATTCTATTGAGAAGGTGTTTAGTTATATATACTAGTGCTATTCAATAGTACTAACGTCCCTTTTGTCGGGGGCGCTGCATCTTTAAATGGATGCAGGTGGTTCCACAGTAGGAGATATTGATCTGTGATAGCAGTACACCTTCTTCCCAGCTGACTTGGTGAGCCCACTTTATCCCGGAGTAATGAATATTTTGTAGTTTGTGTATTCTGTTTGAGGTATAGCTGGGGCCTTATTGCCGGCATTATCATTGTACTCTTCTATATCTATAAAGGCTTTGTAGACATAGTGTGGGTTGTATATTGGTGCTAGGGAAGTCAAACTCGTTGTGTTGTGTTTGAATTACTATTTCCACTTCAGATTATGAAAAATGTGTGTGAAATTGAGACTTTAAATGAAGTAACTAACGGTAAGAAATTGGTATTGCAGACATGATGACTTTATTGTTTGATTAACGAAGATATATATATTCTCTTTATTCATGAATGAGTTTGGGTAGAAGGAAATCTAATAGGCTTGCTCGGCCGGGTTCACTCGCTTGAGCGTTGGTCGCACTCCTCAGTTTTGGGACGTGACAGAGGCCATCAATGAACCTCGTGATCCTCTCCCCCTCAGTGGGAACCAATAATATAGCATGACGGTCCAATTCCAGGAATGTCATCTCATACTGAGTCACAATCATATCTCCCTAGCGTAGCTGCTCAAATTCCATACACAACTCCTCTCTACGAGTCTGTGGAACAAAATTTTAAGAAGAAAACTGAGAACTCATGCAACGTAAGTGGTGTTGCGCTAGCTGGCCTCCCTAACTCATAATCTCGCCACCATCTATAGGCTACCCCTGTAAGCTGAAAAGTAGTGAAAGAAACCCCACTGATATCCACAATACCCGCAGTGCAAAGAATCTGATGACACCGATCCAGAAAATCCTGAGCATCCTCTGATTCTACCCCATTGAACTCGGGCGAATCAAGATTCTTAAACTTCTCCAACCTCCTATGCTCCGCATCAGTCATAAGTGGACCAACCTCGGCCCGAGCAACAACAACTTCTGAACTAGTAACACTCATGGTATCTAATGGCCCTGAGCTTAGATGCTCTGGAGTACGGGGCGGGAGTCTGGTCTCCTTCCCCAGCCTGTGAGGTAGCCGGTGTAACTGGCATCAAAACCGCCTGAGCCAATCCCATACACACACTCAAAATCTAAGCCAAAGCCTTCTAAAGACCAGCTATCACAATAGGTACCATTGGCATCTGAGTTGGTCCTACCGGCTCAATAGTATTTGGTACCTACTCCTCCAAGGGATCAACTGGTGGCTCCATAGGTGATGCCCTCGCTGTAGCGCGAGCCCCAATTTGACCTCTACCTTGGCCCCAACCTCTCGTAGCCCTAACTGGTGGTACTGGTGCCCGTCCACCTGATCTTGCTGCACGTATCCTCACCATCTGTGAGAGAATAGAATAATAGAGGTTTAGACTTCAGAATTAACCAATCTGTACGTCATGAATGCAAGAAAGTGAAGTTTCTTAATAGTTCGATAGCCTCTCGAAGATAAGTACAGACGTCTTCGTCCTAATCCATAAGACTCTACTAAACTTGCTCATGATTCATGAGACCTAAGAAACCTAGTGCTCTGATACCAACTTGGCATGACCTAAGTCCCACAGGAGCCGCGATGACGTCTAACACTACTTGCTAGGCAAGCCAACAGTCACATAATACATATAAATTTGAATAAACATGGTTTACTAACTCAACAGTGGAAAATATCATGAAATATCTGATGAAAACAACTACAATACTTTTACAACCATCACAACATTCTAATATCAACGAGCATATGAGCACTACTGAATATCAAAATACTAGCCAAAATCCTCAATACAACTGTCCAAACAATAGAACAGTACAATGGAAATAAATGAAAGAGAGCTTCAAGGACTGAGGACGACATAGCAGTTACCTCGTAGTCTCCCAAAAGCTAGTAGCAACTCAACTCAAGAAACCACCGCGTCCGAAAGTACCTGGATCTGCACATGAAGTGCAGAGTGTAGTATGAGTACAACCAACCCCATGTACTCAATAAGTAACAAGTCTAACCTTGGGCTAAAAGTAGTGACGAGCTCAGAAGAAACAGTCAGAGACCAATATCAATAACTAGTAACAGCTCAGATCATAAAGAAAATAGTATAAGCAAATAACTCAATGACATCATGTTCAGCTCGTTCTCATTTCAGGAATTTAGACATGCTTTCCAAGTATAACAGTTAGAGCTCAACATGGATTAATCATTTCCTTTAATAGCTACCATGAGGAAAGTACATCTCTATGCCTACATGTCAAATGTACATGTAAAACCAAAAATATCACAGTGGATCTATCAAGAATAATCACACTTCGCACGGTATGGGTGCCTAGCATAAATTCCCTCAACAAAGCACGTATGTAAAACACTATGCCTGCGCCCACTGCTCGCATGTCAGACTCCATAGGGGCAAATTCTGCCCAAGCGCTAATCAGAATTATATAGTCCAATAGTGAGTCCAGGTGCACGCGTCGTTCCAAATCAATAACACTTAGCCCAATATGAGCTTGGCATATGCATCACTTCAAAATCAATACCAATTCGGCTCTATGGCCCAAGCTTAGTCATCAACTGGTCAAGTCTTAGTTAACCACATCTCACAGTACTCAATTCAACAGTGTTACACATACGAGACATCAACACCATGTGAGGAATCAAATAAGAAAATATTGAGACAGATATCATATACGGATATAACATCATTACTGAGAGTATGCGTACAATTAAGGTAAATAGCTCAAATATGGCAAGAATAGCCCTATCAAGTCTCAAACAAACAGCACATAGCCTAGACATTATTTCTAATATGAATCAAAACTCAAATAAAAGTAGGAAAACACGGATATAACAAAGCATGAAAGCAAAACAAGTCTGGTAGTAGTTTAAGCCACTTCTAATCTTGAATACTCCAATGAATGCACCCACGCCCGTCACCTAGCGTGTACGTCACCCCAATACCTCTCATAACATAGTTTCCAGGGTTATATACCCTCCAATCCAAGTTTAGATATGTTACTTTCCCACGTGAATCGGCCTCCGAACGACTCGAATCTTGTCACAAACAACTTAATATCATCAAATAATATCGTAGGAAACAACTTCAAACAATAAAGCTTCGATCTTTATCAAAATTACAAATTCAACCCAAAAAGTCAACCCCGAGCCGCACCCCAGAACCCGACAAAACTCATAAATTCCGAACACCCATTCAATTACGAGTCCAACCATACCAAAATCCTTTAATTCCGAACTCAAATTGACCTTCAAATCCTCAATTTATGTTTAGAAAGGTTTTTACAAAAATTTCCAATTTCTTCGATTCACATCACCAATTAAATGATAAAAACAAAGATGGAATCATTAAAAATGGACAAATACGAGTCCAAAACATTTACCCGATCCAAATCGTGAAACTCCCCTCCAAAATTGCCCAAAACCGAATAAAGTACTAAATAGATCTGCCCAGGCATACTCATCACAAACGCGGGAGCCACATCGCGTTCGTGAAGAACAAAAATAATCCACCCAGAAAAAGGCATTCGCATTCGCATTCTCCATATCACGAACACGATGAAGAAAAGATCCAAGCCTTCACGAACGCGACATGGACCTCATGAACATGTAGGCTAAGCTCCTTCCAGTACTTGGCTTCTTCGCCAACGCGGTGCTCAATCACAAATGTGAAGAAGGGAGACTGCCCAGCCCCCTTTAACCCTTCGCGAACGCAACCCCCATTTCACGAACGCGAAGAAGGAAACCAGACCTGAGACCATCAACAGTCCAAAAACAAGGTGGATTGGTCCTAAACCCATCCGAAACACACCTGAGGCCCCCCTGGACCCCGTCCAATCACACCAACCAATCTAAAACACAACATGAACCTACTCGAACATCATCATCACGAATTGCACTCTAATTCAAGCCTAAGGAAATTAATGAACTTTCCAAATTCAAAACTTACGCCGAATATGCCTAAACACCTCGGAATGACCTCAAATTTTGCTTGCGTGTTCCAAATTACACAACGGACCTATTCCAACTCACGGAACCAAAATCTGAACCCGATATCAACAAAGTCAACTCTTGGTCAAACCTCTCAACCCTCCAAACCTTCAAATTTCCAACTTTTGCCAAAAAGCACCAAACCAACCTACGGTCCTCCTAATCAAAATCTGGACATACGCCTAAGTCTAAAATCACCATACGATCACAGCAAGTCACATAATCATAAATGAACATAGAAGAAGCAATAAATAGGTGAACAGGGCTAGAATACACAAAAAGACCGATTGGGTCATTACATAAAAAAAACTACCAATTAGACATGTTCAACAAATACAAGTTGCACGAACCCCACTCACAAAGAGGTATTGTCACGACCCAAATCCCATAATAGGCCGCGATGGCGCCCAATGATGTTGTTAGGCAAGCCAACGGTGAACCCCCAATTTAATTATCCATTTTGACCTTTAAACTTAAAATTTTCATTAGATAAATAGAAATTAAATCTAGAAACTCACTGAAACATGTGCATTGCTTTACTATAATAACGAATATGAATAGTAAATAAAGCAAAGTGACAGTAACAACTAGTACAGCTGTGAAAGTCCACTAGAAGCCCCCAAAACCCGGTGTCACAAGTGCATAAGCCCTCTAGGGAATATATAAAACCACTACATCTACTGTCTTAAATGAAATAGGAAGAAACAATAAATAAGATAGAGGGAGATTTCGGGTGCTGCAAATCAAATCATGGAAGTCAGCTCACCTCTAAGTCTCCATGATGCATTTACGCGCCTGTGTGACCACTGGAAGTACTTGTCTCGGTACCTGCATAATCAGTGCAAAAGTATAGCATGAGTATGTAAATCAATGTGTACCCATTAAGTATCTAGTCTAACCTCGAAGAAGTAGTGACAAGGGGTCGACTTGACACTTAGTAATGGTCAAATAAATAAATACTTAAAGTAGACAGGTATAAAACATATCAAGTAACAACAACAACAAATAAGCTTTAATAATAAACATCCAAACATAGATTATTACAAAATCACTAAAATGTCATAAAGGGCCTCGACAACACAATATCAACTAATATCAAATCTCAAGTGTTACACACGAGCCTGCCGAGGTGAGCGGCCAGATCCCACAGGAATGGTGATACACAATACCACCGAGGTGGACGACCTAATCACATAAGAGTAATTATTAATCCTATGGAGGTGAATGACCTGATCCTATAAGAGCAATTATTAATCCTGCCGAGGCGAATGGCCCGGTCCCATAAGAGTAGAGAAACTCTCATGCTCGCGAAAATACATGTGAGTCGAGAAGACACAGAATTACCATTCATCAAATATTTCACAGTTTCCAAAGTAAGAGACTCGGTTAATATTTTATTCTAGTCTCAATCTTAGTCATAAATTAAGGAAATCAAATGCACAAGATTAATTCAAATAGCACATTTAAGGCATGATGTGAATTTAAGTCTACCCGAGCATAAACATGAATATAGCTACATATGAACTCTCGTCACCTCATGCGTACGTAGCCCCCACAACAAGTAGCACACAACAATTAATATACCTAAGGGGATAATTACCTCTTATAAGATTAGGCGAGAGACTTACCTTGCTTCAAAGCTCACTACTCGGCTCTTAAACCTCACTAGAAATCCTCAATCGACGCCGAGCAATCCGAAACTAGTCAAAAGTCATACAAACTAATCAATATATGCTAAAAAGTTCATAATTCATCTATTAGAGTAATTTTCCAACCCAATTCGGAAAGTCCATAAAAGTCACCCCGGACCCACATGCCCGGATTCCGGAAATTTTTGAAGATACACGTTACCCATGACATTATGAACTCATATGTATAATTTATTCCCAATTCCATAATCAATTTCAAGGTCAAATCCCTTTTTTTATACCAAACCCTAGGTTTCCACCAAAATCCCACAATTTGAACTTATTTCCATGTGAAATCTACCCATAATCCATGTATTTAGCTCAAAAATGGGTGGAATTCACGTACCTTGTGATGCTTGGTGAAAATACCCTCAAACGAGCTCCCAAAGATCGGCCAAACCAAGAGATAAGTTAGTGAAATGAGCCTAAGTCCCGAGTTAAATTCACCTTTTACCCAATGATTTCTGCATCTGCGGAACTTCCTTCGCTTCCGCGACTCCGCATCTGCGAAACTAACCTCGCAGATGCGGCTTCCAATAAAGTGCCCACCTCTCGCTTCTGCGAACTCCACATCATAGAAGCGGCTCTGCTTCTTCAGAAAATCGTCTGCATTTGCGGTTCTTCCTCACCAGGCCAACTTCTGCATCCGCGCTCCCATTCCGCACCTGCGGAGCCGTAGATGCAGTAAATTCCTCGCATCTGCGCACCAGCCCACCTAAGCCAAAACTCGTAGATGCACTCCACTGGCTGCTTCGACGGCTTTGCATTTGCAATCCCTTTTCCATAGATGCGGAAACACCAGACCTCTAAACACCAGCAATCCCACTCTCAACCAAAATTATCCGAAATCTATCTGAAACGCATGCGAGGCCCTCGGGACCCCATCCAAACATATCAATAAATCATTAAAACATGATATGAATCCACTCGAGACCTCAAACCACAAAAAATGACTTCAAAACTACGAATCACCCCTCATGATCAAACTATTTAGCTCATAAACTTCAAACCAGACGTCTGATTCAAGTCTAATCTATCCAGAATGAACCCAAATTTTGCACACAAGTTGCAATTCACAATACGAACCTATTCTAAGGCTCAAAATCCCAAACGGACATCGATAACACCAAAGTACACATCCAAATGCTTCAAGTTAACCCAAAACTCGATTCGAACATACGCCCAAGTACAAAATCATTATATGAACCTATTGGAACCTTCAAATCCTGATTCTGAGGTCGTTTACTCAAAGCGTTGACTCAAGTCAAACTTGCCCACCGTAGGCCACTATTATGGAACTAAGTATTCTGAATTCAACCTGAACCCTTCCAAAACCAAACCAACCACCCCCGCAAGGCATAAAACAATAAGAGCACCTACAAAAGTCTTAAATAGGGGAACAGGGATCTAGAAAGCAAAATGACCAGTCGGGTCATTACAGGTATGCACCATATAATAGGTGTGCGAAATACTCATACATAACTGTAAATTTGTGCCTAACATGATCCGATTTTGTATCAATTTACAAATAACACATTCAAGAGAACCTTTCAAGAATCAAATATATCAATGCATGATGACGACTTTCTTATCACGACAATCTGATACGCTACCAATAACTCAACAAAACATGAGATATCAACTCTACATAGGTAAATCCATCTTTACAACCAAATCACCAAATAATAATAGAGGCATAGATTAGCATGTTAGATGTAATAGAAAAATCATGTAAAAATGCATGACAAACATAAAGAATTAACATGCATATTCAAGAATGTCACTCTCGTACCACCACATAAATACCATCAAGAAATATTACCCTCAAACAATCACATAACATCATCAATATTACCACCCTTAAATCATCGCATGTGCAATATCAATAAATGTCACCCTTATTTCGCTAAATACGCATGTCACCGCCCTTATTTTTCTGCATGGGCAAGACCGGAACACACCACCCTTATTTTGCCCCATGCGCATAACAATAATCACAATCGAATGGCAAATACCTCGTGCCAACACCTAATCAATCCGCACATTATGTCCACATATGTGATAATCATCACAAAGCCATATGCCAAATTTCTTTGAAAGATATAAGCCCATAATTTTATCAACAAAATACACAACGACATGACAATAATAAAATACGAATGGGTCTCAATATATAAGGCATGACTACAACTAAATAATTTGTAGCAACCAAGTTCAAGTAGTCATATAAAGGACCATATATGTGTCACAGAGTGCACAAGTTCGAATCAAGGAACAACACAAGAGCAAGTACTAATGTGTGTTCATAACATGTGTATATCTATTTCTGAGGCAAGCATAGCAATAATCTCAAGATTTGTTCATCATGTTCAGGATAAGGTACCAATAGCCTCAACATTACTCTAGCATGATTTGTTGTGCTCATGTAGTCAAATAATTGAATAACACATTGATTTACATAGAGCACAAAATCAAACAAGGCATAATATAATATTGAATCTACCCCGAGCATGAATACCCATGGAACATATATATATATGCTCGTTACTTTATATATACATTACCTCCACATGTAGTAAACAATAACAATTATTAGGAAAACTTTCCTTAACCAAATCTTGGCAAGACATACCTCATTTGGGCTAGTCCAAAGCTCCAAAATTGTGCTTCCTTGATAAATCACCTCTAAGCATTCGGAATCTAGCCTATCATCAATCAAGGAAGTCAACCAATTCCATAATAAGTAATCCCAATCAATAAAGCCTCGATGTTTGAAGAATTTTTCAAAAGTCAACCCTAGGCTCGTGTGCCAGAAATCGGGAACCAATACTATGATCCTATGACCCATAACCTGTTGAATCCAAATATATGATTGGATTCCAAAACAGAGTCCAAATCGATACTCAAATCCTTAAAATACATTTTCTTAAAGGTAGTAAAAAAACCCAAATTTCACATTGAAATTTCATAGTTTTAATGTAGAAATCCACGTAGATTCTTGAAATATAATTACAAATTGGTAGAAATCACTCACCTCTCTTGCCTTGTATAAAAATCCCCATGAAAAATCGTCCCTCACCAAGTCTAGGGTTCAAATATGAAAAAATGAGCTAAAATCTCAAAATTCCAACTCTTAACCCTGTTGCACCCTATTTTGCACGAATCAAAACAAGATTCAACTAGTGATTTCCCCGTTGATGATAAAAAAAAGTCGCCACCTAATATTTAATGGTATACTAGGGTACGTATTTAATTTAAATCATTATCCTATTAGTCTACTAACCAATGAGATTTGGGTAAGGCTTCTTGTTCTTCTAAGGAGAAGGTGTTAGGCATCCCCTAGAATCTACATAAGGTAGCTCCATATGAATTAAACTAAGGTTAGGGAGTTAAATGTCTATATTCTACTTAGTTAGTGCTTAAAAGTGTATTGCTTACCCTATGTCATGTTTAAAGCTTATCGTTTTGAAAGAAGGACAGTATATGCATTTTGAAAAGAGAGTGCAAATTTCATTTGTGAAAGCCTTCAAATGTGTTCATATTTGTGTGATTGAAAGAACGTTTGAAAGTAGGTTTATAATGTTTATACTGGCAAACTTTGTAAGATGTGGTGTTTAAAATATTTTACCTTTGAAATAAAATGGCTATTTGTATAACTTTAGTAAAGTAAAGGCTATGAGAGAAGTGGGTTTAGGTATACCTTAAACATTGATTTCAAATCTTGTATCAATTTTGAGAAGAAAGACTCATTGAGGTATCATTGATTGCAGTCGCATTTTATTTTATTTTTTTGTAGAAAAACATAACTTTTGAAATCGTTTTCAATTCCAGCTTTTAAAAGGAGTGCTGCTCACTATTGAATCTATTTTAAACTTTGAAAAGAACTTCAAGAAAGTAGTTAGCATGAGTGAGGATGAAAATCATATAGCAAAAGTAACTAAGTACGTTTGAAGTTATTTAACTAATGTAAAAGACAGTAATTCTTTTTAATTTTACCTATGGTTTTAGCTTCCCTAGGTTTCTAAAGCAATTCAAAGATGATAACAGAGAAAAGCATTCACTCAATATCGTTTGTGTTATATACACATAGAAACAACAACAAATTTATATAAAGCAATAAAGTAAGGGGAATTGGATTCATGGTTTGGGCCTGAAGAATATTAGGCCCAACGGACAACGAACAACAGCAACAACTTCAATGACTTCAGACTCTAGGCTGGAACTTGGGCCTGAGTTCTTGAGAACTCACCAGGCCCAGTTCGATCATATGTGCAAAAAAAGAAAGACATTAGTGATAAGGCCCAATATAACACTTAAATACAAATAAAACTAATGTGAGGCCCAAGTGAGATTGTAACAAATGATGGTAATTAAGATGCAATAAAATTAATGTAAGGTCAAATAGAGTAAAAAGATTCATAGTGAAGCCTTTCTTTCATTTAGAACTAATCCTAAAGAGATTAATAAATGTCAATGATTGAGAGCTTAAGGTAAAATTCCATTTATGGCCAAGACACCCTTTGGATCCCTGGCACTTCAGAGTTCACAAAGGTCTCCGGGGCCCTGAGCAGTGCTTGTGTCAAGGAGGGTATCTCAACCACAAACTAAATCTTACTCCTAAATACCCTTAACCACTCACACTTACTTATCCCTATAGGTTTAAATGCCAATGAGTCATACGCTATAACTTTCAATGTAATAGTAACAATAATTCAGAGGATCAAGCATGTACACTTCTCACAGAAACTATACAGGATACTATTGTGAGATAATAAATTACACTATTGATACCACAATCCAAACACAAGTATGTGGTACACTGTCAACACTTTCAACATGCTCAAGAGTACTCAAAGAAACTAATTACATCTGCAAATAAATGAAGAGAACACCGGCGGGTTATTTCAGAAGTTCAAACAATTAAGTCATGTAACTTAAAGGGTAGAGAAGATACATGTACATTAGCCTTACTGATCTAACTGACAGATTCAGACTTACAAAAGTTCTTAGTTGCAGTCACAATACCTTAACTATGTTCAAACTTAGCAAAGGTCCACACACATAGATTAAATCCTAACTTCCTTATTTGGGATCCTTAAAGAGTATTAACATGGGTATTTATGCAAGTAGATTGATCTTAACTTAAGCAGATGATCACTTTCTCCTTAAAAGGTGCATAATCTCATATTCATACTAGGTTCATTAAGAGTTAAAGCATAGTTTTATACTCAAACAGGGCAGATAAACATCAGAGAGTTTCTCTTAAGTCCATAGATGAGTCACAGTTAACTTATGTAAGCTTAGCAAAGCTCAGTGATGATGGAGGCATAGGCATAAGCATGAAGGACAAGCAAAAAGTCTGTTTTAAAACAAGCATGAGTGCAAAATCCTTAAGAAAATATATACATACACACACATGAGATGTTTTTACAAATTGCAACATTGTAAACATGGTTGAGTATCAAATAGCATAGGATTAAACCAACAGTTTCATTACAAAAGTCCATAACAATAAGGGTTTCATATTAAGGAGGCATGGACCTAATAGCAGGATAGTTAGTCCAATTAAACAGATTAAGTATATTAGTCCAAACATGATGAAGTTCTAGTTTCAGATATATTAGCATCATGGCATAACCAAGAGATAATGCGCAGATGTAATAGATATCAAGCTCTGAAGGACAATCAAGGGCATAGATTAGGCTAGGATGACAGAACATGCATAAGACCAATTGTAGAGATTCATTAGAGCTTAGTTCAATTACTTTAAAGCATAATTTATACAGTGAAACCTCACAAATATGATCACTCAATTAGAAGAGAGAAAGCAACCCAAACAACTGAACTGATATGCTTTAACTAAAATAACAGTCTTGTACTTAGCCTTAAGTGTTCACATCCATTCTAGTTTAGTTTATCAGACAAACAACTTCAAGTGTATAATGCAAGTAACACAAAGGCAAAATCAGTATAGCAGACATGAAGGCCATAGTAGAACTCAGGGAAATCTAAAGTCAGAAAAAATGTGAAGGATCATTAAAGTTTCCTTAGCTAGTTATAGAAGTTTAATCAACATGCAGATTGTTCAACTTACAGAAACATTCATCAAGATTACAAAGGTAGTTGATTAGTATTAACTTAATTTCAAGGTATTAAGGAAAACAATTGATTCATATGCAAAGTATGATTATCAAACATATATCAATAACAATACATCATGAATAGAAACAATCATCAGAGAACAACAGAGTAGATATGATTTTAACTAAAATAATTAAAAGAGAGAAGGGGTCAAAGTACACTGACCTTCCTCTTTTTTAGCCGTTTAGGAACCACATACTCATACAATTACTAGTGGATGGAATCAGAACTAGAAAGAGAGAGAAGATAAGAAATTAGTTAGAACCTAGGTTTTGATTGTGAATAAATTTTGCAAGCTATTGTGTACTCGTCTTAGGTTGTTTTCGTACCTTAGATGAGAGCATTGAAGGCAGCAATTTATAGTGTCATTCAATGCCTAGGGTTTTCGTGGATTCAAACAACGATAGTGGACAGTAACGACTATCAGGTGATTGTAACGACCCGGCCGATCGTTTTGAGTGTACTAGCCCCGATCCCCTATTTACTATTTTTTCCGTATCTATTTATACTTATTTCACTTGCTGGGAGGTCTTGGTTTTGATTTCTGAGTATTTTGGGACACTTAGTCCCTAAAATGAAAGCTTAAGTCTTAGGATTTTGACCGTAGTCGGAACTATGTGAAGACGACTCTAGAATGGAGTTTTATTGGTTCTGTTAGCTCCGTTGGGTGATTTTGGACTTACGAGCGTCTCCGGACTGTGAATTTGAGGTCTGTAGCTAAATTAGGCTTGAAATGGCAAAAGTCGAATTTTTGGGAAGATTGACCGGGGGGTTGACTTTTTGATATCGGGGTCAGATTCCGATTCCGGAAGTTGGAGTAGGTCTGTAATGTTAGATATGACTTGTGTACAAAATTTGAGGTCAATCGAACTTGGTTTGTTATGATTCGGCATCGTTTGTAGAATTTGGTAATTTTGAAGTTCCTTAAGTTTGGATTGGAGGGCAATTCGTGTTTTTGTTGTTGTTTGACGTGTTTTGATGGCTCGACTAAGTTTTATGGTATTCTAGGACTTGTTTGTATATTTGGTTGAGGTCCCGGGGGCCTCGGGGGTGTTTCAGATGCTTAACGATTTGAATTTGGACTTAGGCTAATGGCTGAAGGTTTCTGAAATCTGGTGGTTTCGCACCTGCGGTAGGGAGACCACAGGTGCGTACTCGCACGTGCGGGTAAAGGAGCGCAGAAGTGGGAATTGAGGAGATGGCCAGGTGTCGCAGGTGCGAGGACATTTTCGCATATGCGAGCCCGCAGATGCGCTCGAAGCTCCGCAGATGCGGAGAGTGAGATGGAGGGGAAGGTCGCAGAAGTGGACCTTTGTCCGCAGGCGTGCACACGCAGGTGCGGCTCCTTCATCGCAGATGCGGACCCAGCCCTTTAAGTCATTTCCACACCTGCGAGGGTAATTCTGTAGGTGCGGCATCGCAGGTGCGACAGTGGGTTCACAGATGCGGAAGAACCGGGCAGCAAATGGGATTTCGAGGGTTTGATTTCCATTTCGATTTTGAGACTTTGAGAGCTCGGTGTGAGGCGATCTTTCGAGGTTTCTTCAAGAAGATTGTTGGGGTAAGTGATTCTAACTCGGATTGGACTATATTTGATGAATCTATTGCTATTTTCATCATCTAATTAGGGATTTGAGTTGTATATTTGGGGAAAAATGGTAGAAACTTCATATGCTAAAATTTCGAGTTTTGGAAGGGGATTTGAGGTTGGATTCGAGTAATTCTTGTATGGTTGGACTCGTAAATAGATGGGTGTTCGTATTTTGTGACTTTTGTCAGATTTCGAGACGTGGGCCCGGAGGCCGGGTTGAGCCTATTTCATATTTTGGCTTATAATTTCGTGTTTTTCATGTGGAATTGATTTTTTTAGCCTATATTAATTATATCGTACTACTTGTGGCTATATTCGGGGTATTTGGATACTGATTCGAGGGGCAAAGGCATTGAGGAATAGGATTTTGCATGGTTTGAGGTAAGTAACAGTTTTAAATCTGGTCCTGAGGGTATGAAATGCTAAATTATTGGATTATGTGAGTATTTTGGAGGTGATGCACATTCTAGGTGACGGGCATGTGGGCGTGCACCGTAGGAATTGGGACTTGGTCCATTCCGTGAAACTGTAAAGTTGAATAACTTGTTGCTAGCTATATGCTTTCCCTGTGTTATAGAAATTTTACTGCAAATCATCTTGGAAATCATGCTTAGGTTATGCGATGGTACTGTTGGGACCCGCATAGGTCGTGTACTTGTTGAATTACTTGCTAATTTTTGTCTTGTACTCAGCCATGGTTTTACTTGCGTATCATATCTCAGCCTCTTCTTGATTCTTGTCGATACACTATGTTATCTTTGTTTGGGCCGATCTTTGTGATTTCCGAGAGCCCGAGAGACTAGAGAGGTTGACGACTGAGTGAGGCCGATGGCATGTCTATAAGGTATTGATATTATGGCACATGAGTTGTCCGTGCAGCACGTGAGTTGTCCGTGCGGTTCCATATATTGATACTATATCACGTGAGTTATCCGTGCACCACGTGAGTTGTCCGTGCGGATATAGCGCTTGGGCTTAAAGGAGCCCCTCCGGAGTCTGCACACCCCCAGTGAGCGCAGGTACCTATTGAGTGTGAGTACTGAGGTTTGAGAGTCGAGTGATTAAGTTGTTGTGACGAGTTGAGTGTCTTTTGCCTTGAGAGGCTGTACTTGTTTTCCATTTGTTGGTGCACTTAGTTGCTATCTATCATTGTTGTGAAATTTTTGAAAGATTCTATATCCGGATTACCTGCACTGTAACAATATAAACTGATTTGACTTGAACTGCCTGATTTGTAAGCATGTCTATTCTTTGCTGGAATTATTGAAAATGAACTGTATTTGTATAGCTCGTCACTACCTTCTCAGTTCTTTATTTATTTCTGTTATTTGCTGAGTTGGTTGTACTCATGCTACACCCTGCACTTCATGTGCAGATCCAGGTGTGTTTGATCACGGAGGTTGTTGAGTTCGTGCGCGATCAAGTACCGGAGACTACGAGGTAGCTGCCGACGTCCGCAGACCTTGTCTCTCCTTCTATATTTTCTTTCTTTTCAGTATTGATACTCAGACATTGTTTGTATTAGACTGGATATCTAGATGCCCATGCTTCAGTGACACCCCGATGTCGGGCTATTTGTTTTTCCGCACTTATGTTTTATTTGGGTTTTACCCCCGTTTTTATAAAAAAACTCTGGTTATTTTAAATATCTTAATTCATTTCTGTTAAATTTTGAAAGTGTTTTGGAAAGGTCGGCTTGCCTAGTATCACAATAGGTGCCATCATGATGGGTTAGGTTTTGGGTTATGACAGTGATGCAAGCAAACGAGTGAAAATCTGAGAAACAAAGGGAAATCAGTAAGGAGTTTTACCTGAGAGGAGAGATGTTGACCGTTGAAGGCAAAACTCATCGGACAAAGTTTCAGTGTCCAAAGGTCATTGCATTTGACCTCTGGACCTCGAATAATCATAATGAGGCTCTGAGATATGATCATGCATGCTCCGATTTGAAAGAGCATAAGAGAGCTCAAACGATTTGAGGTTTCATTTTAGGTCTAGGGTTTTCGAATTGGGACTTTTGAATTTTATCGATGGAAATGGAAAGGAAATAGAAGGATTCATGGTATAGGGACATGATGGATGGCCATGCATGCTTTATTCAAAATAACAAATAAGAAATTAGATGATTTTCATCTTCGAGCCTAGGGTTTCAGAATTGGGAATTTCGAATCTAGTGATGAAAAATGAAATAATCCGGCTAGATTCGTGGGTGTTAGTGACAGATTGAGTGTTGTGAAGTTTAATTTTGTGACCTTACACAGATTTGTACAAGGATTTGGGATTGATGGGTATGGGGAGTTTGAGAGATTAGAGAGAGTTTTGGGAAACGGGGGCGGCTTTTCAAGGAGGAAATGATTGGGGTTTGGAGATGACTAAGGTCGGTCTCTAGGTTAAAGTTGAGAGATGGAGACGTAAGAATTGTTTAAATGGTTTAACGGTAAAAAACGTTGGCCGTTGGATTCTTGTAATCCAACTATTGAGATAAAATATGATGAAGTTTTTAAAATAACTGAAAACGAGATTAAAACTGATCAATTGATGATATGGATCAATAGTCAGGATTGGGTGTGTTTGTTTTGTGAGTGTGAGAAACGGCTGATGTGGCGAGTTTTGATTGGTTCAAGGAGGGTGGCATGGATTGGGGAGGTGGACCTGGACTGGGTCAGAGGTGAATTGGGCTTATGTATTGGGCTGGTTTTAATTTAAGAAATAACCATTTTGTATATAATTGTGCAATTACAATTGTAGCCATTTAGCCTTTAACCTGTTTAAAATTAATTTAATTAAACTTAATTAATTTTAATAAAATATAATAAAAATTATAATCATCAAATACACTACTAGTCAATGTAATTAATTAATTAATTATTATTATACCATATTTTTCAATTTATGACATTAATTTCAGATTATTTGAAATAGTCGGCTAATTAACTAAAAAATTAAGTAATAACTAATTAAGTTAAATATAGAACCTCTGAAGTGAATATAAAGGTTATCATAATAGTCTTAAAAATACTAAGTGTAATATATCTTAAAATTATATAATACTAAATTATTAGTTTCAACATTATTAATTACTTTATATATATATATATATATATATATATATATATATATATATATATATATATATATATATATATATATATAATAGTCATTATTGATTAGAAAATATTTTCAACATATTTATTTTAAATTATTAAGTATAAATAAATATTTTTTTAAAAAGGGAGGGTCAAAATTGGTCGTCAATAAGCCTAGTTGCAGATGTCGCATTTGCAACCAAAAGTTTGTAATTGCGGATGTTCGCAATTGCAACCATATGTTCGCAATTGTGACCATAAGTTCGCAAATGTGGAGTTTGCAATTGCAACATAAAATACGCAATTATGACGTATCAGCACCAGCAATCCCGAACTTCATCAAAATGATCTGAAACCACCCCGAAACTCATCTGAAACCTCCCGGACAAAAACCATATATGCATTTCAATCATAAAACACGCTACGAACCTGATCGCGCACTCAAAACACCGAAAAGAGGTCGTCTAGACCCGATTTTGACCATGGTCAACTTCAAATCTTTAACTTAATTAGTCTCTCAACCAATGACCCAAAATACAACCGAGCCCCTCGAGACCCCGTCAAATTATACCAATAGGTAAAAATACCTTATTAGAACTTGTACAAAGTCTCAAAAAATGAATAATAACATCAAAGCCAAGAATCGAAGGCCGAATCCATATCTCAACTTTCAAACATTCAAACTTCACCGAATGCGTCGAAATCACACTTACACATATCAGATGACAACCAAAGTTTGCACACAAGTTCCAATAATCAAAACAAACCTATTGTCACACCCCGGTCTTGGGGAGCGCAACCGGCGCTCAACCGAGACATACTAGTCAAGCAAGCCTACTTGATGCCTTCTACCCAACCTTATCCATGAACAATTTAAGAATCAGTAACAAGAGATAGACATGTCAAGGATAAAGCATACAACATCCTTTTCCATTACTTATAGAAGCTTCATTTACAATTTTCAAAATATTACAAGTTCATAATTATAAGTGGAAACATGTTTGACAACTACAACATTTCTAGTTCATTAACCCAAATCGAACACCACCCATAGAATGTCTACGGAGCCTATAAATGAAATAGAAGAGTAGTATGAAAGTGCCGGTGACGAGGCCTAGCTATACCTCAAAACACAATGTACAATATCAAGTGACATAAGACCCCGTAGTAGAATAGGGCTCACCAAAAACCGTTGAGTACAAGGTAAGCTGCTAACGAAGATCAAAGCAGACTGCTGATCCATTAAATATGGAGCACCCCCGACTAAAAGGGACATTAGTACATATAGAATAGTACTAGTATGTAAAGCTAAATACTCTCTCATGGAATAGAGTACCAACAAAAAAGGAGAGAAACATGAATCAATAAGAAACTCAAATAATATCAAAATTCCAAGTAAAAAGCAAGGTAAATCTTCAAGTAAATATTGATATATTAGGTACCGACGCACTACCGTGATTATCGCATGGGGACCGATCTCTGGCCGATCGACTCAGTCGTCTCACCCCAGTGTGTGTGGGTGGACAAACAAACACAACACCATAACCATGCTTGTGGCATGTGGACCGGTCAGCGCCCGATCGCCTAAGCCGTCTTACCCCGGTGTGTGAGGATGGACATACAAACACAACACCACCACCATGTTTGTGGCATGGGGATCGATCACCTCCCGATCGTCTAAGACGTCTCACCCCAGTATGTGAAGTGGCCATACAAACACAGCACCACCACCATGCTTAAGGCATGGGTACCGATCACTGCCCGATCGGCTAAGCCGTCTCACCACGATGTCGTGTGGGTCGACATGGTCCTTGATAGCTATCAACTCATCTTAATTAAGGGAATAATCTCAACACATCACCACGAAAATGTATCCCTCAATCACTCCTACACCGGCCCGTGTAGTTTCGAGTTTAGGTCCTCTCAACCCACCCTTCCTCGGTGACCTGACGATACTCCCAAAATAATATTATGTAAAGAAAAAATTCATCTCATATAATCTTCCATTTCATCTGCGCTTTTGCCCACACAATGTAAATCGTCATTCTTGGCACGATGGCCGCATTTTATATTTCATATTCTCATTCTTTTACTTTTTAGGATCATCATAGGTTATCAACATAAAGATCATTTTGAAATCATGACTTTAAATACATGAGTAATAAGAGTCTTAAACACGTTGAATTTTCTTCTCAAAAGATAGCATAATGAATTGCAAATTAAACATGAATTTAAGTCATAACATTTGATACATTAATCATGCTGAAACATTTTCCCGAAGAGGGCATAATATGATAGAAGCAATTGGAACACAGTTTTGAGTACATAGACTTTCGATGTGTTGTTCATTTGGGATAACTCAACTCATTGGAAACAACTCGGAACATTAGAAATAAGAGCCCGGGAAAACCACGCTTGAAGCTTACAAGGAATTCATGGAATTTGATTCTACAAGAGGAGTTTAGCCAACATACCTCGCTTGAGATTTCTTTAGAATTACTACAACGTTCTGATACTTCTATCAATTCAATCTATAGGAAGATGATAAAATTGAATCATAATTAGAAGGATTCTCATGATTTAAGTCTCTTGGGAACTTCGTCAAATACCTACTATGCAAATCGATTACAAGGCTCTACAATTGTAATCCCTTCTTCCCTCAACCAATCTCAACAATAATCTACCCGTAATAGTTCAACAACCCTACATACCAAATCCCATTATCCCTACTCCACTGTTTACTTAGACCCATAACAACTTGCATGAAAGCTTAGGACAAGGACTTACACGGATAGTTGATGGCCTAGTGAGTGGCTTCCTTGATTCTTCAAGATTGAGCAAAAATGGATGAGTAGGATGGTTGGAGCTTCTTTTTCTCTCTCTGAAATAATCCCCCACTCTAAAACAATCGTTTGATACCTTCCAAAATGACCGCAATGGCTTTTTATTAAAACAAGGTCAGGTTAGAAGAATTCCCAAAATAGACCCTCTGAACTAAATTTCTCAGATGCGACCACGAAACACGTATTCGGTACGTGAAATGGATCGGAATGGTCTTCAAAAACCTGAGTTGGCTTGGTCTGGTCTACGACGGATCTGCGGTCCGCAGAGCAATTATGCAGTCACATAATGGAGCGCGAAGTAGCCCTCAAAATTAAGCTTCTCCTGTTTCACTCTGCGATGGATCTGTGGCCAGCAAAACGGATTTGTGATCGCGACAATGACCGCTGCCTTTTATACAAACAATTTCCCACCAACTCCTCGATGATTTGCAAGTCCAAATATCCGTACCGCGGCTCCAAATTCGTAGGCACACTTTTACGGGGCCTTACACCTATACAAGGTCTCAAAACCACAATTGGATTCTGATAGCACTGAAGTAAACTCCCGGTCAAACCAATGAAATTTTTAGTCCATCAAATTTCCAACTTTCGGCAAATAAAGCCAAACCATCCTAGGAACCTTCAAATCCACATTCGGCCATATGCCTAAGTCCAAAATCACCATATAAACCTGGTGGAACCATCAAAACACGAATCGGAGATCGTTTACACAAAAGTCAAATCCTGGTCAACTCTTCTAACTTAGCTTCCAATTTGAGAATCATTCCATCAAATTAATCCTGAACCATGCTAACATCAAATAACCATCCATGCAAGTCAAAATACACCATATGAAGCGACTCAAAGTCTTAAACCATCAAACAGAATGCTAACTCTCAAAACAATCGGTCGGGTCATTACAACAACCGCTTAAGTATGATCACTAATGGGAATGGAACCCAAGTACGAGAACTATCCAACCAGTGTAGCATATATAACGACAAAAACATAATTCTATGGCCTAATCCACACAAGAAGAAGCAAAACACATGAAATAAGCTCAACGAACCATATCCATCATAATGTCATTGTGGCATGCAACTCGATCCACACAGATTCCCGTAGCGGCGTGCCACCCGATACACACATAATACCTGTGGCGGTGTGCCACCCGATCCACAACATTCTCATCAATAACCATTGGACCATAATCCCCAAACCCTCAAACACATGTGTATCAATATCAAGCATGTAACGTGCGAAAACATAACCATGGGGAGACGCATAGCATAAAGCGATGCGAAAAGTAAGCACATCTACGGTGCAATTAGCAACTCAACATTTCAAGAGCCATCTTGCTCATATATCGCCACACGGCCTAAATAGGGCCACAACATGTGCGTGAATAAACAATTCATCTCACAACCCATCATAGCATAAGAGAGTAACATATGAAAGAGATCAGGGCATGAATAACATTCATTATGCCCAATGACACACCTATAGAAGATGCTACACTGAATAAGCAAATCCAATCAATTTTATAATACACATCCTCATTAGGCCTACCAATGGGCCTCCAAGCCGATTCGGATCATTCTAATATAGATAACTAGCCTTCAAAAACTCCACAATGACTCTAACCATGACACATACAATCATCTATCAAATCCTGAATACACTTCCATAGTCTGCAATCAGAGGAATCGTCTGCCTCTCCAAAGTAGAATCTCCGAAATATGAGAGTACCAGAACCTCCATGCCTAATCTCTAATCTTCTCTCTTAAATGACTGACACACTACACATACACAATCACATCATAATAAACACTCCCATAAATCTCCCCCATCAAGTAGGAAACCGGGACACCAATGATTACTAACATGCAATTTCTATAGTACTAGTCAAACATCCGCAAAACAATACACAATGCATATTCCACACAATACACTATTCTCAAGCGATACAAGATAGTGTTAGAATACTATTAAACATCTGAAATCTCTCATGTTGTCTAGAACTCATGACATTCCTTTCAAAACTGAACCGCAACCTTGTCCATTCAATCTCAATCCTACACAGCTCATCACAACTATCATGCTATTATGCAAAATATAAGGACCATATTATCAACTCTGAATCACGGATATGATACACAATCCATCGACTAGAAACTTTCCACTTAGCTCAATTCAGACAAAAATCAGAACATACAAGTCAGGGTCAAAATCATCGCAAACTCTTCAGAATACATATGCACATAACCAAGCCATCTGAACTGAACCCTTCTAAATCAACCAAGTCCTGCAGATTGACAAACCCCAAGAAGTCTTGCCATCCAAGCACCTACAAATCTCTAACATACCAAAGGAGCCAATTGTTTCCATTACCATGCTTATCCAAGCCGCAGCTATATTGACACAGCTTCTTCTGATTACTCATAAACCGCCTTAAGGCAACACTACTCATTCCAAGCACATCGTCCCGAGGCCTATAAGCTACTTTTTACCTTTTCATACACCTTATAGTACTTTAATCCAAAATGCCCGCTCTAAGAGACCTTCTATGAATCTGAAGTTGTTTCTTCCATCTCTTAAACACTGCCTCGCATAACTAATAATGATATAAAAATGCTCTAAGTTTCTTGCACAATCTAACATGAATTTCAAATCCTTAGTCACACATAAACCTGAAATCCTTAGATACCACATATTTAATCTTGAATCCATTAGAACCTTATTGAAAGTCCCCCACTCCGTCCCAGTCCCGACTACATAACCAACCAGTGCTCCGTTAGTATATGAATACTCCAAAAGAAAAAACTGAGCGAATCCTTTTCCATGCATACTACCTGTAAGGCCCCGTAACATTTTGCTAAGGAATTTAAGATTTATGATGACGGGGTAAGCTAACGTGTTAGAAGGTTGTAGATAATTGCTCGTCGTGGTACGAACTTTTTGGGTGTGCAATGCGTTATGGAGATGGTAGAAAATTTTTGCAGAACATGGCGTTTCTGCGGTCTATTATGCGACTGCAAAACTGTTCCGCGGACCGCAGAATTGTCGCGGAGTTGAATAGGAGAAGCTCAATTTTGAAGGTCATTTTGCAGTCCATTATGCAATCGCATAACCAATTCTTGGTACGCACATCCATCGCATAATCAACATGAGAAATTTTGGAGGGCGGTTTTAGGGTGCATTATGCGGCCGGATAACTAATCTATGGATGGCAGACCTCAGCATACTTGAATAGACCAGCCCAGTTTTGGAGGTCGATTTCTCGGTCCCTTTCGTGGACCGCATACCAGTTCTGCAGAGCACTTTACGATCGCAGAGTTGGGTTTAGAGAGTCCATTTTGTGTATTTTATAACCCGACCCATTTTGATTAAAAGCCATTGAGGCTCTTTAGAAGGTAAAAACCTGATATTTTAAGAGAGGGCGGAGGAACTGGAGAGAGAAAGAGGAGCTCCAACATCTTCCACTCCAAATTGTTGATCAAGTCTTGAGGATTCAAGGGAAGATCTCTCAAGTTTTCTTCTAAATAAGTATGTCCTTGTCCCAAATTCTCACGCAAAGTAGCAGTATGCATTTATGGGTAAGATTTCACTATTATGAGATTTATGGGAGGGGGATTGCAAGCCTTAACACTCTATTTCAAAATTTGAGGTGTATAGGTAGAATTGGAGGTGTGGTTATTGATTTGGGGGTGTGTCTTGGGCATGCATGTATCGATCAAGGCATCATGGAGGTTGTTAGATTATCCGGGATGAATTGTTGGTTGATATTGGTTATGTGGTGAAGGAATTCCACCATAGAAACCTTGTAGTCAAATTTTCACACTTAATGTTTGACGAAATGCCTAAGTGAGCTGAATACTATGAGCACTTTTCTAATAATGGTCCTATTTAATCATGTTTCTATAGATTGAAGTTGCCAAGGGTAGTGGAACATTACAGTAACTCTAACAAAATTCCAATCAAGGTATGTTGGCTAAACTCCTCTTGTAGAATCTAATTCCATGAAATTCTTGTAAGCTTCAAGCATGGTTTGCCCAAGCTCTTATTTCTAATGTTCTGAGCCATTCCTAATAAGTTGAGTTATCCTAAATTAGCATTGTGTCGAAAGTTATATACTCAAAATGTGTTCCAATTGCTCATATCATATTATACTCTCCTTCGGGAAAGTATTCAAGTATGATTAATGTATCAAATGCTATGACTTAAATTCATATTTCTATTGCAAACTTATTATGCTCTATTTTGGGAAAAACACACAATGTGTTTAAGACTCTTATTGATCACATATATTTAAAGTCTTGATTTCAAAATCCTCTTTATGTTGATAATGTATGTTGATGATCATTGAAGATGAAAGAATGAGATTATGAAATAATTGAAATGTGGCCATCGTGCCAAGAACAATGAGTTATGTGTATAGCCAAGAGTGCCAATGAAGTGACAGAGATTGAAAAGGACTATGAAATGAATTGTAACTCTTTTATATATGATAAATGTTTTTGGGAGGATCATTAGGTCACCGAGGAAGGGTGGGTTGAAATAACCTGAACTCGAAACTACACGTGCTAGTGTAGGATTGATTGAGGGATAAATTCCTGTGTTGATGTGTTGAGATTATTTCCCTTAATTGGGATGAGATGATAGCTAGAAAAGTACCATGTCGACCCTTACGGCATTGTGGTGAGATGACTTAGCCGATCGGGAAGTGATCGGACACCATGGCCCGCACATGTTGGTGGTGTTGTGTTTCTATGTCAACCCACTCACACTAGAGTGAGAAAGCTTAGCCAATCACGTGGAGATCATTCACCATACCATAAGCATGGTGGTGTATCGGTACCGAAGATCACCCAACTCTAAAACATTAATATTTACTTACGGATTTACCTTGCTCTTAACTTGGAATTTTTAATATTATTTGAGTTTTTCGTTGATTTCATGTTTCTCTCCTTCTGTGTTGCGACTCTATTCCATGAGAGGGTATTTAGATTTTCATACTAGTACTATTCCATATGTACCAACGTCCTTTTAACCAGGGGCGCTAAATATTTAATGAATGCGGGTGGTTCCTCAGCAGGCGACTTTGATCCTTGTTAGCAGCTTACCCTCTACTCAGCAGATTTTGGTGAGCCCTATTCTTCTTCGAGGCCTTATGTCACTTGATATTGTATATTGTGTTTTGTGGTATACTTGGGCCTTGTCATTGGCAGTTTCATATTAGTCTTTTGTTTGATTTAGAGGCTCCGTAGACATGGTGTGGGTTGTATTCCGATCGGGGTAGCAGACTAAAAATGTTGTAAGTATCAAACATGTTTCCACTTTTAACTATGGACTTGTAATATTTTGGAAATCGGAAATGAAGTTTCTAAAAGTAATAAAATTGGCATTGTACGTGTTATTCCCTTGTTTGTCTAACTCTTGACATTTATCTTCACAGTATTCATGGGTAAGGTTGGGTAGAAGGCATCAAGTACGCTTGCTTGACTGGAATATCTCGGTTGAGCGTCAGTCGCGCTCCCTAAAGTCAGGGCGTGACAATATTGGCATCAGAGCCTAAGGTTTTAAAAGTATCACAGGATGTCTCAGAGTCGTTTCTAGTAGAGTCCTTTTTATCGGTGTGTCATCGACCATATCTATAATTAGGAGGCTGATTGGGCATTTACAAATGTCACCTTTCTTTGACATTTTGGATCGTGCGATCGAGCTTGATTATAAGACTGATTCCTTCTTAACTCCTGGACTAGGAAAAAGGCGAGGAGTGGCCAAAGGGCCAATGCCACCCCAGGAGTGACTGATGATACTATACCTGATGTTGTGGGTTAGCACCCGAGGGGTCAAGACATTCTCCCAACCACAACACCTCCTGATTCTACTACTCCTGCTGAGAATGACTAATTCCCACTCATGCTGAAAATGCAATGATTCCTCCTCCAACTAATATTCCAGTCCCACCTCCATCCTCAACTTCTGGTCCCAATGTTTTTGATGGGGATCGTAGGGGAGCTATGCAGATGTTAACTCAGATAGTGGCTTCCCAGGCCCAGAGATTGAATGTTACACCTATTCATTCTAGTCACCAAGAGGATTCTGCTTCTAGGGTGATCAGATTTCTTTAGTTGGATCCTCCGGTATTCATGGGTTCTAAGACCGAGGAGAACCCCCACGCATTTATTTATGAGATGCACAAGACTCTTCGTGTGATGTGTGCCACTTAGATAGAAGCAGTGGAATTGGCCTCCTATCGACTGAATGAAGTGGGGGTATTCTTGGTTTGAGTTGTGGGAGGAGTCCCATGAGGAGGGGAGCCCTCCGGCAAAGTGGGGTGAGTTTGCAGATGCTTTCATTGATCATTTCTTGCTTGCCGAGACTAGGGCAGCCCGTGCCACGGAGTTTGAGAACTTGAAGCATGGTAGTGTGAGTGTATGGGACTACCACTTGAGGTTCGCAGATCTTTCCAAGGATATTGCTTACATGATGCCCACTATGGAGGCTAGGGTTCGCAGGTTTGTGGAGGGTCTTAGCCTTTTGGTTATTAATGAGGCCGCTATAGCTGCCTTGAATTCTGATATGAACTATGGGAAGATGGTGACACTTGGTCAAGCCACAGAAATTGAAGGACAAAATGGAGCGAGAGGGTAACAAGAAGGCGTGGTCCGCAGACGACTTTAGTGGTTTCCAGTGGTGGTAGTAATGGAAAGTCAGTATTTAGGGGAGGGTCATCTGGCACGACACAGTCTTTTGCTCAGTTTTCAGCCAGTGCATCGCCATCAGGGCCTGATCGGCAGCAGTGGAGCCGTTTTAGGCCTAGACAGGGAAACATGGATATTACCAACAAGGTCACTCTGGTGGGAGATTTCAACCACAGCGGAGGCCCCCATGCCCTAGATGTGGGAATATTCATTCAGGGGTATGGTACATGGACCTACCCATATGCTTCGATTGCGGTCTTATAGGTCATATTCAGAGAGATTGTCATTCGTCCCATCAGAATGTTTGTCGGGGTGTGGCGCAGCTATCCAGTTCTGTAGCTACTACATCTTTGGCACCTACTCTAGCCTGAGGTACTCCGTCACCCATAGGGCGCGGTGCATCTAGGTCGAGGTGCGCAGAGTTCGGTAGGGCCCAAAGGATTCTATGCTATGGGGGGTCGCTAGAGTTTAGAGGCTTCTCCAAATGTTGTCACAAGTATACTGGCATTCCAATCTCATGATGTGTATACTCTTATAGATCCTGGTTCCACCTTGTCATATATCACTCCTTATGTTGCTATGGAATTCGGGATAGAATCGAAACAGTTTCGTGAGACGTTCTCTGTATCCACTCTAGTTGGTGAGTCTATTATGGCTACACGGGTTTATAGGGATTGTATTGTCACAGTACGTGGCTGAGACACCACGGCCGGTCTCATTGAGTTGGTGAGGGTGGATTTTGATATGATAATAGGTATGGACTGGCTTTACTCATGTTTTACCAAGCTTTATTGTCGAACTAGAACCGTTAGGTTTGAATTTCCAAACGAGTTAGTCATTGAGTGGAAGGGGGATGATGTTATGACAAAGGGTAGGTTTAATTCTTACCTTAAGGCCGTAAAGATGATCAGCAAGGGGTGTATCTACCACTTGGTCCGAGTCACAGACATTGAGGCTGAGGCACCGACACTTGAGTATGTGCCAGTCGTGAAAGAATTTCTAGAGGTCTTTCAGATGAGCTTCCTGGGATCCACCGGACAAGGAGATTGATTTTGGGATCGATGTGATGCCGAGAACGCAGCCTATATATATTCCACCCTACAGAATGGTTTTGGAAGAATTGAAGGAACTGAAGGAGCATTTGAAAGATTTGCAAGAAAAGGGTTTCATCCGGCCGAGTGTATCACCTTGGGGCACACCGGTTCTCTTTGTAAGGAAAAATGATGGGTCATTGAGGATGTGTATTGACTATCCGCAGCTCAACAAGGTCACAATCAAGAATAAGTACCCACTGCCAAGGATAGATGACTTGTTTGATCAGTTACAAGGTGCTAAGTACTACTCCAAGATTGACTTAAGATCGGGGTATCACCAATTGAAAATCAGGGAGCATGATATTCCGAAAATAACTTTCCGGACTCGATATGGCCACTTTGAATTTCTGGTAATGTCTTTTGGGCTAGCGAATGCCCTGGCAGCTTTCATGGATCTTATGAGCTGAGTCTTCAAGCCTTTCCTTGATTATTTTATGATAGTGTTCATTGACGATATACTTGTGTATTGTCGAAGTCGAGAGGACCATGCCGATCATCTTAGGACAGTTTTGCAAACTCTGAGTCAGCACAAGTTGTATGCAAAGTTTTTGATGTGTGAGTTTTGGTTTAAATCTGTCGCTTTCTTGGGTCATGTCGTCTTTAGTGAGGGAATCAAGGTTGATCCTCAAAAGATTGCAACTGTAAAGAATTTTCTTGGACCTACAACCCCAATGGAGATTCATAGTTTCTTTGTCTTAGTTGGGTATTAAAGGAGGTTTGTGGAGGGGTTCTCTACTCTTGCCTCTCCATTGACTAAATTGACGTAGAAGGCTGTTAAGTTCCAAAGGTTAGATGCTTGTGAAATGATCTTCCAATAGTTGAAGTCAAGATTGACTACGACACCGGTGTGTATTGATGCAACATGGCAAGGTGATCGCTTATGCTTCTAGGCAACTCAAGAATCATGAGAGGAATTATCCAACACATGACTTAGAACTGGTGGCGGTGGTATTTCCATTGAAGATTAGGCGTCATTATTTGTATGGGGTCCATATAGACATATTCACGGACCATAGGAGTCTTCAATATATTTTCAAGCAGAAGGAATTGAATCTGAGGCAAAGAAGATGGCTTGAGTTACTCAAGGACTACGACATCGATACTTTATATCATCCGAGGAAAGCTAATGTTGTGGAGGATGCCCTTAGCCAGAAATCCATAGGTAGTTTGGCTCACTTGGAGGCATATCAAAGGTCGTTGGCCAAGGAAGTTCACCAGTTGGCTAGTTTTGGAGTTTGGCTTACGAACTCTAGTGAAGGTGGGGTTATTGTGCAAAGTAAGGCTGAATCATCACTTGTAGTAGAGGTCAAGGAGAAACAATATGACAATCCATTGTTGGTGCAATTGAAGGAGGGATTCATAAACACAAAACCATGGGTTTTTCTCTTGGCACGAATGATGGTACACCGAGGTACCAAGGGCGATTATGTGTTCCAAATATAGACGGACTCCGGGAAAGAATCATGATCAAGGCTCACAGTTCCAAGTATTTCGTGCACCTAGGCTCTACGAAAATGTACTATAATCTTAGTCTACTGGTGGAATGACATGAGGAGGGATGTGGCGGACTATGTGGCGAGATGTCCCAACTATCAACAAGTGAAAGTCGAGCACCAGAAGCCCTGTGGCTTGGAACATATTATAGAAATTCAAATGTGTAAGTGGGAGATAATCAATATGGACTTTGTGGTAGGTTTACCTCGCATGCCTCGCAAGTTTGACTCGATTTGGGTGATTGTGGACCGATTCACGAAATCAGCATACTTCTTACCTATTAAGACTACCGACACTGCAGAACATTATGCTCAGTTGTATATCAAGGAAATATTCGGGTTTCATGGCACTCCAGTTTCCATCATCTCAGATCGAGGAATGCAGTTCACAGCTATGTTTTGGCAAAAATTTCAGCAAGATTTGGGTACTCAAGTGAATCTTAGTACAACTTTACATCCACAGACCGACGAGCAAGTAGAATGGACTATTCAGACGCTTGAGGATATGTTGCGTACTTGTGTTCTTGACTTCAAGGGTATTTGGGATGATCATTTGCCACTCATAGAATTTGCCTATAACAATAGCTACCGTGCCATTATCCAAATGGCGCCGTGAAGATCTCTGATTGATTGGTTCAGAGTTGGGGAAGCAGAATTGATAGGGCCAAACCTCATGCATCAAGCTATGGAGAAGGTCAAGATCATTCAGGAACGGTTGAAAATGGCTCAGGGCCATCAAAAGTCCTATTAGGATGTGTGTCGCAGAGATTTGGAGTTCCAAGAGGGTGATTGGATGTTCTTGAAAGTTTCACATAAAGGGCGTAATGCGATTTAGGAAGAAAGAAAAATTGAGTCTGGGGTATATCAGACCATGCAAGATCTTGCAGAGGAATGGTCAAGTGTTTTACAGGCTCGAGTTTCCTCCAGAGATGTCCTTAGAGCACCCGATGTTTCATGTATCTATGTTGAAGAAGGTGGTTGGAGACCTGTCACTCATTATTCTGGTAGAGACTATTGAGGTTAATGAAGGGTTGACTTATGAGGAGATTCTAGTTGCCATTCTTTATAGACAAGTTCGAAAGTTGAGGAATAAAGAGATTGCCTACGTGAAAGTGCTATGATGAAACCCACAAGTTGAAGAGGCCACCTGGGAGGCTGAGGAAGAGATGACAAAGAAATACCCTCACTTGTTTGTGTAACCATATTGTTGTGCTTTAAAAGAATGTTAGGAGTTTATTTTCTATGAGTTATGTTCAATCTTGTGCAGTTTAGGCTAAAAGGCCCTTTTTGGTAATATAATGCCTATGACGTTATGGTTGATGTTGTTTTCATGCTATGATACATTGTTGTGCTATGGATATGTTGTTAGGATTGGTTTCTCGGGATCTCTGAGCCCAATTATAGGGGATACTCTGCCGAAATTTCTGGAAATTTAGGGAGTCAGCTAAATTTGAAACTCTTGGGGTGTGAGGGAAGAGCTAAATCATGTTGGGTGATCGGGCAGACTCTATCCCTCATTCGAGGACGAATAATCCTAAGCGGAGGAGGATTTAAGGCCCCATAAAATTTTGCAAAGAAATTTAAGGTTTTATTATGTCGGGGTAGGCTAACGTGTTGGAAAGTTGTAGATAATTTTTACGGCGAGCGGTACGAACTTTTTGGGTTGTAGCGTTGAGGAGTTGGAAGTCGATTTCACAGTCCCTTTCGCGGACCGCAAACTTGTTCTGCGGAGCACTCTGCGGTCGCAGAGTTGGGTTCGGATGGTCCATTTTATGTATTTTAAAAGCCATTGGCGCTCGTTTTGAAGGCTAAAACCTGATATTTTAAGAGAGAGAGAGAGAGAGAGAGAGAGAGAGAGGAGGAACTAGAGAGAGAAGGAGCTCCAACATCTTCCACTCCAAATTGTTGATCAAGTCTTGAGGATTCAAGGGATGAGCTCTTAAGTTTTCTTCTAAAGAGGTAAGTCCTTGTCCCAAGCTCTCATGCAAAGTCTCATTATGCATTTGTGGGTAGAATTTAACTATTATGAGGTTTATGGGAGGGAGATTGAAAGCCTTAACACTCTATTTCGATATTTGAGGTGTATAGGTAAAATTGGAGGTGTGGTTCTTGATATTGGGGTGTGTCTTGGGCATGCATGTATCGATCAAGGCGTCAGGGAGGTTATTAGACTATCTAGGATGAATTGTTGGTTGATATTGGTTGTGTAATGAAGGAATTCCGCCATAGAAACCTTGTAGTCAAATTTGCACTTTTAATATTAGATGAAATGCCTAAGTGAGTTGAATACTATGAGCACTTTTCTAATAATGGTCCAATTTGATCATGTTTCTATAGATTGAAGTTGCCAAGGGTAGTGGAACATTGTAGTAGCTCTAACGAGAGCTCAATCGAGGTATGTTGCCTAAACTCCTCTTGTAGAATCGAATTCTATGAAATTCTTGTATGCTTCAAGCGTGGTTTGCCCAAGCTCTTATTTCTAATGTTCCGAGATGTTCCCAATAAGTTCAGTTATCCCAAATGAGCATTGTGTCGAAGGTTATATACTCAAATTGTGTTGCAATTGCTCCTATCATAGTATGCTTTCCTTCGGAAAACTATTCAAGTATGATTAATGTATCAAATGCTATGACTTAAATTCATATTTCTATTGCAAACTTATTATGCTCTATTTTGGAAAGAAAACTAAGACTCTTATTGCTCACATATATTTAAAGTCTTGATTTCAAAATGCTCTTTATGTTGATAACCTATGTTGATGATCCTTGAAGATGAAAGAATGAGAGTATGAAATAATTGCAATGCGGCCATCGTGCCAAGAACAATGATTTACGTGTATGGCCAAGAGTGCCAATGAAGCGAAAGAGATTGAAAAGGGATATGAAATGAATTGTAACTATTTTATATATGATAAATATTTTGGGGAGGATCATTATATCACCGAGGAAGGTTGGGTTGAAATAACATAAACTCGAAACTACACGTATCAGTGTAGGATTGATTGAGGGATAAATTCCGGTGTTGATGGGTTGAGAGTATTCCCCTTAATTGGGATGAGATCATACCTAGAAAAGGACCATTTCGACCCACACGACATTGTGGTGAGACGTCTTAGCCGATCGGGCGGTGATCGGACACTATGTCGTGCACATGGTAGTGGTGTTGTGTTTCTATGTCCATCGACACATACTGGGGTGAGACGGCTTAGCCGATCGGGCAGAGATCGGTTCCATGCCATATACATGGTGGTGTATCAATACTGAATATCTCCCATCTCTAAAACATTAATATTTACTTCAGGATGTGCCATGCTCTTAACTTGGCATTTTTAATATTATTTGAGCTTCTCATTGATTTCTTGTTTCTATCCTTCTATGTTGTGACTCTATTCCATGATTGAGTATTTAGCCTTTCATACTAGTACTATTCCATATTTACTAACGTACATTTTGCGGGGGGG
>AWOL01S0006491.1:0-96777 GCA_000715115.1 Nicotiana otophora | reverse complement strand
GAGGGGGGGACTTCATCTTTAATGGATGCAGGTAGTTCCTCAGCAGGCGGCTTTGATCCTCGTTAGCAGCTTACCCTCTACTTCACGGATTTTGGTTAGCCCTATTCTGCTTCGGGGCCTTATGTTACTTGATATTGTATATTGTATTTTGTGGTATAACTGGGACCTTGTCACCAGCACTTTCATATTACTCTTTTATTTTTAGAGGTTCCGTAGACATGGTGTGAATTGTATTCTAATCGAGGTAGCAGACTAAAAATGTTGTAAGTATCAAATATGTTTCCACTTTTAACTATGGACTTGTAATATTTTGAAAATCGGAAATGAAGTTTCTAAAAGTAATGTAATTGGCGTTGTACAATATATTCCCTCGTTTGTCTAACTCTTGACATTTATCTTCACATTATTTATGGGTAAGGTTGGGTAGAAGGCCTAAAGTAGGATTGCTTGACTTGGATATCTCGGTTGAGCACTGCTCGCGCTCTCCAAGTTCGGGGCATAACACTACCCCCACAGAAGAATATCAAACTTGTGTCCTTCCACAACCTCCATATACCACAAAGGCGAAATACAACACAAACCCATCAATTCCTTGATCGAATCATCCTTGAAGTCCTCCTTCGTAAGTCATATCTACTCCATAGGCGTCCCTTAGTCCAGAAGCTATAACGACACATGACAAGGCGACCTAATCGCCGATAGTAGACTCCCCCACTTTGCTTTAATCCACCATCACATAATCCAATAACCCATAATGATTGCTTCTCTTTACTGCCATGATCCCACACTATTACTTAGCTGAATTCCTGGTAAGCGTTGATCATTTTATATTTAATGACCATCAGTCAATCATTGCGGCGCACACCCTGTTCCAATCACAATATCATTAATCAATCATTATGGTGCGCAACCCCTTTCAATCATAATATCATCAATAATTGATAGCCAACATTCGCTCACATTGACCTTAGTGCCAAATTCCTCAAAATTTCCACAACATCCAAATCTCGAACTTATGCATATATGTATCTGAAATGATAAAATAAAAGGGCATGGACATGATAAATAGAATGCGGGTAAAAAGCTCATATGGCTAAAAGATGGCCGTGAAAAATCATGTAGCTCAACTTATCACAACAGCTCAATAAGCTATTTAGCAGGTTCTAGCTTAATCATATTAATTAGCATGAGGCAATGCCATAGAAACCACCAAAATCATGGAGCAAATAAAATAATTGTATGACTATGGATTTACAATTAAGCTCAACATGGCAAAACAATCTGTCATGTCAAATCAACAAGTCATAACCCTAGGCATGCTCCTAACTCATGTATATAAATTCTTACTTAGTCATAGAATCAATTAAACAAGGCTAACAACTTCACATAATTCAACAAATCATAATTCAAGTCAACAATACCGGATATGGTCAAGACCTAGATATGCATATACGTTCGTCACTTCGCATATATGTGTCTCCTAAATTATGAATTAAGTAGTAAATAGATCACCTATGAAGAGAATTCCCTCTTACAAGGATATACAAGAGAATTACCTCGACCTGACAAGCTTTAATCAATAACAAATCACCTTTCCACACAAATCCAACACCAAACAATTCAAATCTAGTCAAATACAACTCAATAACGTCAAATAAAGCCATAGGAACCAACTGCAAACAATAAAGCTTTGACCTTTAATCAAATTTTCAAAAGTCAACAAAAGCCAACCTAGGCCCGCACGGTTAAAACCCGAGTCAAGAGGTAGATCCCAGCTGTCCATAACCCCACGAGTCCAAATATATGATGAAATTCCAAAATTGGATCCAAATCAACCTTAAACTCCCCAAAATAGATCCTCTTAAGTTGTAGACAAAAATCCAAAATTTTCCTTTAAAATTCCAAGCTTTAGGTGTAGAAATCCATGAGGAATCAAGATACAAAGCCAAATCAAAGTGAAAACTACTTCCTCCAATGTAGTAGTGAAATTTCTCTCGAGTTCTATAGGGCTAAAAATATGAAATAATGGATAAAAGTCCCGAAATATAACACTTGAACGCTTGCTCCAGGTAAACCCCCGGGATTGCGGTCCAAAGCTTCGCGATCGCGAAGGACAAAAATGTTATTTCCCAGAAAGACTTCATCGAAAGAAGGACCATCATTGTAAATGTGATGACCAACCGACCATCCTTCCTCGAATTCCAGCTAACCACTGCGAACGCGAAGGCCCAGACATTCTAGTCGGCTACTTCCTCTTCGCGAACGCAATCCTCTCTCGTGAATGTGGAGTATCTGCTCCCAACACTACGCGAATGCGACTGCCTGCTCGCGAACATGATGCACTAAACTTAGGGACCAAAATTACTTTATACGAATGCGGCCCATTGACTGCAAACCGAAGCACAGTAGTACACCAAAACATCAGCAACCTCAAAGTGGCTCAAAATGATCTCAAACTCACCCGAGCTCGTCGGGACCCCATCCAAACATGCGAACAAGTTCGTATACACAAACCAAACTTATCCAAAGACTCTAAACACCATAAATAATATCAAAACCAAGAATCGAAGACCAAATCATTTGCTTAACTTTGAAAACTTCAAAATTCACCGAGCGCGTCTGAATAACACTTAGATATACCGGATCACCACCAAACTTTGCACACAAGTCTCAATTAATAAAATGAACCTATTGGAAGTCCCGGAATACAATAGAAGCCCGATAACACTAAAGTCAACTCCCCATCAAACTTAAGAACTCTCCAATCCTTCATATCACCAACGTTCGGCAAATAGAGCCTAGAAATCATAGAAACCTCTGAATCCAAATCTGAACACACGCCAAAGTCCAAAAGCACCATACAAACCTATTGAAACTATCAAATCCGGATTCCGAGGTAGTTTACTCAAAAGTTAAACCTTGGTCAACTCTTCCAGCTTAAGGCTCATAATCCAACCTCGATACCTCACAACATAAATCATGTGCCTGACATTGGCCAAGTGTCCAAACTAGCACCAATATGGTGCCTGCGTTCCTAGGGCCCAAAGTAATATGGGTAATCACCTAACTCCTAAGGGACGGATCCATATCCAAGAGCCGTTGCGGCGTGCAAGCCGATCTACTAATAATATCATCAGTATTCATATACGTTTACAATATCCTTGGTTCTAACATTCTCCACTTTCCTCGATATCCAACTCATGTATATGCATATAAGATGATATGATGAAGATGTACGCGGACATAATAATAAAATGTAGATGAATAATAACTTGCAAGATGGTCATTGGTAATCATGTGATTCAACTTTGCTTAATAGTCCAACATGTTCGTTTATTATTCTAAAGTCCGATCATGATATCAAATATGGGCAACAAGATCCAAACATCTCAAATCATAAAATAGATAAAGTAGAAAGCCCAACACGATGAAAGAAGTCCATCAAGTTCAAATCATCAAGTCATAATCCTAACATAGTCTCTTGGCATGTTTAAGGATTCATCACGTAATCAAAGAATAAATAAGGCATGGATAACAATACATAAAGTCTCAACAAGGCATAATATAAGACCAAATCTAACCGGCTATGGTCATAACCTAACCATACATATACGCACGTCACCTCGCATACAAGAAGCACCTAAAGCAAGAAGCAAATAGCACATATATTGCCTATGGGGAATATTTTCCCTTACAAAGGATAGACAAAAGACTTACCTTCACCCGGCAAGCTTTAATCAACATGAAACCATGTTTTGAAAATTTAATGTCCAAACGACTCGAATCTAGTCAAATAAAACTTAATAATGTCAAACAAAGCTATAGGAATCAATTTCAAACAATAAAGCTTCAATCATTAATCATATCTCCAAAGGTCAACACGGGCCTGCATGGTCAAAACTCGAGTCAAGGGGTAGATCTCAACTACCCATAACCTAAGAGTACAAATATGCGATTACATTGCAAAACTAAGTCCAAATCGAACCTAAAATTCCTAAACATCACATTCTTAAGTTGTAGACAAAATCCCCTATTGTTCTTCAAAATTCCATAACTAAAGTGTATAAATCCATGGGAAATCAATATAAAATAATTGTGTGTGTGTGTGTATATATATATATATATATAAATCCAAATGAAAATTACTTACCCTCAACATAGTATTGAAATTGCTTTTCACAATCTCCTCATCTAGAAGTCTAAGGCTCAAAATATGAAAGAATGAGCAAAATCCCGAAATTACAACTTATAAAGTTTGCCCAAGCATTACTCTTCACAATTGTGGCACTACCCTCGCGATCGCGAAGTCAAATAGCCTCCAGCCCCAGCTATACTTTGCGAACGAGAAGCCATCCATGCAAACACAATGACAACATTGCCCAGTCTTACGCGAATGTGAGAGCACCTACCCGAACACGAAGGCCAAAACTCTACCTGGCTCCACTGCTCCACGAACGTTCACACGCGAATGTTACACAATATCCGCGAATGCGTTGAACAAATTCTAGCCAGCCAATTCCTTCTCTGCGATCACGAGCCTTGCTCTACGATCTCGATGCACTGCAACACACCAGCACATCAGCTACTCTAGTCGCAACCAAAATGATTCAAAACCACTCTGAATCAAACCTGAGGCCCCCGAGACCCTGTCCAATCATAGTAACCAGTCCCAATACCTTATCCAAACTTATCAAATGACTCAAAACACTAAAAATAACATTAAAACCAAGAATCGAAGATCGAAATCCTTCTCTTAACTTTCAAACCTTCAAACTTCGCTAAACACGTCTGAATAACACTTAGATATTTTGGATCACAACCAAACTTTGCACACTAGTTCCAATTCACTAAATAAACCTAACCAAAGTCTTGGAACACCAACCAGACCCTGATAGCAAGATAGTCAACTCCCAGTCTAACCTATAAACTCTCGGAACTTTCAAATTGCTAACTTTCAGCAAATACAACCAAAACCTTCTAGAAAGATCCAAATCCAAATCGGAACATACGCCTAAGTCCTAAATAACCATACAAGACTTTTGGAAATATCAAATCTCGATGTCGAGGTCGTTCACTTAAAAATCAAACCTTGGTCAACTCTTCCAACTTAAAGCTTCCAAATTGAGGATCACCCTTCCCTAATCCACTTCGAACCTATCAAAATCAAAAATAATGATACACACAAGTCGTAATACATTATATAAAGCTATCAAAGTCTCAAACCACCAAGTGGAATGCTAAAGCCTAAATAATCGGGTCATTATATTCTCTCCCACTTAAACATACGTTCGTCCTTGAACGTGCCAAGAGTCCTCCCAAAGCCGTCAAACAACTATATAATCTCATCATGCACACCCACGAGTGATCCTATTCCACTTCAATCCATATAAACCCATTAACACAATCCTCACTGAAGATTCTGCCTTAAATCTTAGCCTATAAGCCTCAGAAACTAATTCCAACATTCGGAACTCCCTCTCAGATCTGATTTATGTATACACTGTATTAATCTTGACAAGCTGCATCAACCATAAGTGTACTTGTGAGATGTAACCACTCGATGTACCCCATATCTCATTTGTCCATAATCATATTTTCTACCCACAATAACTGCTCATTATCAAACCTGGTACCGGTAACATACTTTATATAAAATAAAATAATATGTCAAACCTTTGAAACACTATTAATGATGAAGGAAACATATAGAAACTCATAAGCACCCATCAAATCAATAATTCATGGAATTTCTCTTGCCCAACAAGAACCATTGCCAAATTTCGAAATGACTATTGGCAGTCATCTTCCAAACATACCTTATACAAATTTGATTGCACTAATCTCATGTCCAATAACCTCATCTTGCCTAGTACAGGTTTCTCACCAACAAGCCACATCAAAAGCCATCTAGAACCTCATACAACGTAATCTGTGTGCCAAACAAGCAACAACTCGAGTATGACCAATAATAGAAAGAGAATCGAATGGGAGAGCTATCCAACAAGTTTAACTAATATAACGGCAAAAGTATAATTGTAACGACCCGACCGGTCATTTTGCTTTCTAGGTCCACGTTCCCCTAATTAAGACTACATATATGTGCCTTTACTATTTTATGACTTGCGGGTATGGTTGACTTAGGTTTGGAAGGGTTCGAGTTTAAATCGGAACCCTTGGTTCCTTAATAGTGGCCTAAGATGGCCAAGTTTGACTTGAGTTAACGTTTTGATTAAATGACCTCGGAACCGGAATTTGATGGTTCCAATAGGTTCGTATGATAATTTTGGTCTTGAGCGTGTGTTTGGATCAGGTTTCGGGTGATCCAGGAGCATTTCGGCGCTTAATGTTGAAAGTTGGTTGATTAAAGGTTTTTAAGCGCTTTAAATTTGGTTTGGAGTAGACTTTGGTGTTACCGAGGTCCGTTTGGGATTCCGAGCCTTGGAGTAGGTCCATCGTGTCATTTATGACTTGTGTGAAAATTTTGAGGTCAATCTGAGTTGTTTTGGTATGATTCAGTATTAGTTTTGGAAGTCGGGTGTTCATAGTTTCGATATGCTTGAATTGGATTGAGATTCATATAATCGATGTAGTTTATGTGATTTGTGGCCTCGGGTAGGTTCGTTATGTGTTTTGGAACTTGTTGATATGTTCGGACGGGGTCTCGGAGGCCCCGGGTGAGAATTGGTTCATTTTTGGAGTTGGTTGTTTTGGCTGAAGGTGTTGTTGTTCTGGTGTCTTCCCACCTGCAGAGGGTTGGCCGTAGGTGCGGACGCGTAGGTGTGCGTGGCTCATCGCAGAAGCAGAGGTGGCCAGCCCAGACCTGGGTGCGCAGGTGCGGATGCCTGGGCGCAGATGCACATCCGCAGGCGTGAGGTTTCTTCCGCAGAAGCGGAAGTGTGAGGGGCTTGTGTGGGATCGCAGGTGCGATCCATTTTCTACAGAAGCGGGCTCGCAGAAGCAAGCATTGGTCCGCAGAAGCGAAGGGAGCTGGCCTAGGAGAGGACCGCACCTGCGATGGATTTGTTCGTAGGTGAGACTGTTTGAGCCGCATAAGCGGATATCGTTGGGCAGTGGAGGGCATTTAATTCGGGACTTAGCCCATTTTCCACACACTTTCACTTGGTCTTGGGAGATTTTGAGAGCACTTTTATGGGGTATTCTCATCAATATCACAAAGTAAGTAAACTCTACCTATTTTTAAGTTAAATACGCGGATTATAGGTAGATTAAACATGAGAAATTAGTGAAACTTGTGAGATTTTGTGAAGAACCTAGGGTTTAGGTGAAATTGGGATTTGATCATGGATTTGGTTATGAAAATTGGAATAAATTATATATTTTTGTTCGTGAGGTTATGGATAATATTTATTTACAGAAATTTCTGGAATCCGGGCATGTGGACTCGGGGATGAATTTTAAGGAACCTTTCAAAATGGGTTGGGTAATCACTCTAATAGTTAAATTATGAACTTTTGAGCGATTATTGATTAGTTTGTACATCCTTTGGCTAGTTTCGGATTGTTCACCACCGACTTGAGGCTTTTAGAGTGATTTGTGGACCAGAAAATAGACTTGGAGACGAGGTAAGTCTCTTGCCTAACCTTGTAAGAGAAAATTAACCACATAGGTGTTTAAACTGTTATTTGCTACTAATTGTGGGTGCTACGTATGCATGAAGTGACGAGAGTCCGTGCGTAGCTAAAATTCATGTTATGTACGGGTAAACATATGCCTTTATTATGTTATTACTTGCACTATTTGGACTCAACTTGCTATTTTAATTGCTTGTATTAATAAGTAAAACTTGGTTAAAGATTATGTTAAATTGAGCTTCATTACTTAGAGAGTTGGCTGAATGTTTAATTATTGACGGAAATTATATTCTTTCATGGGCTTACCTCGGAGTTGTAAATACGAAATTCGTAGTCCGAAGAGTTTCCCTATTCCTGTGGATTGGGCCGAACGCCTCAGCAATGTATATATATCACGATTATTATGGATCGCGTCGTACGACCTCGGCATAACTAGTGCGTGTTGTCACTCGGAGTCCGATTATACTTGATATGTCTTTTATGAGTTGAGAATTTATAAATACATGTTGAGCCCTTACTTGTTGAGATTAGTACGTGATATTTGGGGATTTTTAATTATTATTTTGATAAAAGGTCATTTAATTATTGCCTCTTATTCCAACATTGATGTTGTATTTCATGCCTATTAAATAATCTTGTACATTATGTATATTTCCCACTAGTAAGTGTCAAAGTCGACCCCTCATCACTACTTCTTCTAGGTTAGACTAGATACTTACTGGGTACATATTGTTTATGTACTCACGCTACACTTCTGCACATATTGTGCATGTTCTGAGGCAGGTACATTTGGAGTTCGTCCGGGCGCGTACCCGCATTATCCGGAGGCTTAATGGTGAGCTTCTTTCCCATGCTCCGTTCTGCAGCACCCGGAGCCTTCTCTTGTTATGATTTATCGTTTCTATCTATTTTGTTTCAGACAGTAGTTCTTAGAGAGTTTTGTATATTCTACTAGATGCTCATGCACGCGTGACACCGGGTTTTGGAAATTTTAGTAGACACTCATGGGTTTTGATTATTTAATTCAGTATCTTTCTTTCCCGTTAGCTTATGCCTAACATTACTATGCTCAATTACTATTTGTGTCCGCATTAAATAAAAATAAAAGATTTTAAAAATATTAAAATAAGAAATTAAATGGGTGGTTCATTGTTGGATTGCCTAGCGGCAACGTTGGGCGTCATCACGGCCTATAGTGGAAATTGGGTCATGACAATAATGCTATGAACCCTTCCCACAAAGGGTAAAACAAAACACATGAATTAAACACAAAGAATCGTATCCAACATAACTCTATTGCGGCACACAACCCGATCCAAACATATCAACCCACATTTAGATACCCATAGAGACATAACACTCATACTCACTAAGCACATGTGTATAAACAAAAAGCACGTAAAGTGCATAAACATAATCATAGAGAGACGGATAGCATAATACTCTTAAAAAAGGCAGGCACGGCTAAGGTGCAATAGCAAATCAACATCTCAAGAGCCATCTCACTCATATATCGCCACAAGGCTTAAACATGACCACACCAATGCGTGTGAATAATCAAGTAGTCTCACAACCTATCAAAGCATAAGAGCAAAACACACGAAATAGATCAGGGCATGAATAAGATCCATTTTACCAGACGACACACCCTTAGCAAAATACTGCAATGAGTACGCAAACCAAATCCAGTGTAAAATACACATTCTCATTAGGCCTATCGATGGGCGTCCAACCCGATTCAGATCATTCCAAAGTAGGTAAATAGCCTTCCAAAAGTCCACAGTGACTCTATCCATGACACATACAATTGGCTGTAATCAAGGGATAGCCTGCCTCTACAAGAATCCAATCTCAAAGCCTCAAGGATATAAAATCGTCATACCTGATCTATAACTTCCCCACTTAGATGACTACCATATCACGCATACAAAATCACATCCTGAGAAATACTTCTATAAATCTCTGCACCGAGTAGCAAATCCTGAGCACCATAAATCACCATGCAATTTTCGTAGTAATATCCAAGCATCCGCAAATAAATACATAATGCATTTTCTACAACACGCACTCTCCTCAAGCGACCTAAAAAAGTTATAGCATTGTCTTAAACATCTAAAATATCTCATGATGTCTAGTACATATGACCTTCCTTTCAATCCCATTCTCACACGGCTCTCCGCATATATTATGCTATCATATGAAAATACGAGAATACCATTATAAACTCTGAATTACGAATAGGATACACGCTACATCAACTAGAAACCTTACGCTTAACTCAATTTGGGAGAAAGTCACAACACATAACAAACTTCCCATGCTTGTAGGAGACATCAATCGCAAGCCATGTTCAAAACCATCGCAAACTCCTAGGAACCCATTTGCACATAACCAGACTACCAGAACTGATTCCCTCTAAATCAACCTAGTCACGCAGACTGTCAATCTAAAAGTCTTATCACAAAGCACATGCAAAGCCCTATCATACCAAAGGATCCAATCATCTCTATCACCATGCTGACCCAAGCCCCTACTATTCTAACCCAACTTCTTCAAATTACTCATGACGCACCTCCAAGGCAATACTAGTCTTTTCCAGTACACTATGGACCTCAATCAAAACTATCCCAAGTGAGCCCAACATGAAACATCGTTGTTCTAAGGATGCACCCAATAGTACCTCAAGCCGAAATGTCTGCTCTGAAGAGACCTTCAATAAATCCGAAGTTGTTTCTTCCATCTCTAAACCATTGCATTGCAGTGCAGTGCAGTGCATCGCAGAATTGATAATAATATAGAAATACTCCAAGTCTCTTTCACAATCCAATGCAAATCCCAAATCCTTAGTCACACACATATCCAGGAATCTTTATATACCACATAGTGAATCTTGAACCCATTAGAACCTTCACGAGAGTCACCCATTCTATCCTAGCCTCGAATACATAGCCAAACATGACAAACAACTAGTGCTCCATTAGCACCTGAGTTCTCCAAAAAGAAATAACCTTCCCTTTCACACTACATCCATAGAAGAATATCGAACCCAAGTCATTCCACAACCTCCATATATCACTAAGGTGGAATAAAACACGCATCCAATAATTCCTTGCTCTAATAATCCTCGAAGTCATCCTCCTTAAGTCATAACTAATCCACAAGCGTCCCTTAGTCCAGAATATATAACATCACATAACCATGTGATCCAATCATCAATGGTAGACTCCCCACTTGGCTTTAAGACACAATCACCTAACCCAAGGACCTGCAATAATTTCTACTCCTTAACTACCATTATCTCACCTTGTTACTCAGTTCAATCTCTCCTAATATCATGCTACACTAACCATAACACATCCCAATTTATCAAACCCAATGCACGCCCGACCCTGTGAAAGTTGTTACATCTTCCTCAAGCGATCCAGACCCAAATCATAGTACAAACATCCCACTGGATAGAAAGAGATTATTTATAGGAACCTCATAAGATATCACATAGCTTCTTACCCTCTCATAGGAGATAGCCCACATTTATAACCTCATATCGACATATCTTTATGTCCTTGCCATAGATACAATAACTATGTAATTAATTGATCTTCCCGAGTCTACACTCATTCACAGACTGTAAGAATCTGTTTCATTCAACCGATGAACAACTGAAACATCTATCAACACACCCAAGGCTCAAGACCGTATTGCACACACCAAAATGATAATCAAGCATTTGTATTCCCTTAGTAGCTCAAGCAACCATTCTCGTAAAATTCAAACTCTAAAAGTGTAAGAAGTCATCACCAAAATGAAATGCACAGGATTAGTCATTTGTCCATAATGACCTAATAGCATCAAACTTCCTCAGGGTCCGTGGCAACCCTACCTCCAAAATCCGTAATGATGCGCTCCAACTTCCACTTAGGTATAGCCATCTTCCGAAGTAAACCACTTGGTCCCTGATGCTCATTCTTGACCTGCTGACAATCAAACACCGCAAGACATGCCTAATAACATCCTTCTTCATCCTCCGTCACTCATAGTGCTGCTTGAAAGCATGATACATCTCCATAGCACTCGAATGAATAGAATAATGCGTATTATGAGCCTCCTCAAGAATCAACCCCTTTCAAACCATCAACACTAGAAACACAAATCCGACCCTGAAGTTGCAATATACCGTTATCACTAAGGACCACTCCCTCAACACCACCTCGCAACACCGTGTCCCTGAGGACAAGCAAATGAAGATCATCACACTGACGATCTCTGATGCACTCAAACAAGGACGACCTTGCCACACTAGCAAGAAATCTATTATGCTCACAGATGTCCAATCTCACAAATCTATAAGTCAAGGCCTGAACATTCATAGCCAAATGCCTTCCCTCCGACGAAGTAAATGCCAAACTTCCCATACACTTTGTTGCCTCAAATTTATGTCTTCCTGTCAATTGCTAAAGACTTCAATGGCCAGTAGAAACCTCTCATGACACTTTGTATCAATAATTCCTCTAAGTCGTAAGTACATTCACAATAACTACCAACTCAAAATCACGAACCAGATAATCCTTCTCATGGAGCTTCAACTGCCGCAACATGTAAGAAATCACCCTACCGTTCTACACCAAACAATTCCAGGACCAATACAAGAAGCATCACAATGCACTCGGTATGATCTTGAACCTGTGGGAAACACCAACACCGAGTTACTATGGATGAAAATCCCCTTCACAAAGTGATGATAGTAGTATGCCTTCATAACACAAGGAAACATTATCCCACACCATATCTGCATCATCATCACCGACCGTCATCGACCAACTGATATCGAGTACTCAACATCGCATATGAAAGAGTAGGAAAGACCTGAAGATATTGGCTTCAAGTCAAAATAAAGTTGGATGATAAGGAATAAGAAAGGAAAATTTCCTAAATCTCTGTAGCTTCTCGCAGATAGATACTGACATCTCAGTATCTATCTTCAAGACTCTACTAGGCCTGCTCGTGATTAGAAAAAACTCTTAGAACCTAGAGCTTTGATACCAACTTATCACGACCCAAAATCCCACTGAAGGCCGTCATGGCTCCTAACCCGCTCGCTAGGCAAGCCAACACACAATCAACATCTCAATATCCAATTATTAAGCCATTAATTATTTCGTGATATAAATAACAATGCCGAAATAAATGTTAATTCAATATCATAAGTACAATTCAACAACAAGGTCTAAATACAACCACAACTGTCCAACAAACACCCAAAATCCGGTGTCACTACATCACGAGCATCTAATAAAATTAACTAATTTCAAATGAACAATAACATCTATCTGGAAAAGAAATACATAGACAAGAATGAATAAATAGGGAAGGGGTACTCCATGTGCTACGGATCAGATCAAATAGAGCAGCTCACCACAAAGCCTCCATCAGCCACATAAAATGGATATGATTTCACAACTTAGAGATTGCAACAAGCAAAGTAATAGAGATTTACTCCAAATGACAATTAAAGCTTTACTTGTTTTTTTCTTTATACAACTTTTAGATTTCTTGTTTTCCAAATGTTTTTCAGTTGTCTTAAATAAGACAAGGATGGACGAAAATAATTAATATCGTCCAGGTTCAATACCCTATTATGCTGTCTGAAAATTTCTTCTTTTGCTCGTTCACCTTATATATTTAATTTTGCCTGCTTTATTATATTTTGAATGAAAAATATCAACACGAAGCAATGCATTTAAATGACGTAAATTAATAGTACACTAAACGATAATGCACCTTGAAAAGATAAACAAAAATACATTTGGAAGTAAGTGTGTTTTGAACAGTAAATGTTGCTTATTTCAAATATATTTGTATCATGAGAATCGCAAATCCTTTTAGGTAAATTGAAGTTTACCAGTTTTAGGTAACAAATGAGGATCCTAGTAATATAGTATTCTTATTTGATGCTTTAAATATGAAATACTAAAAATAACCAAGCCGAACCGAAATTAAAAAGATCGAGACGATTGTAATGATTGAAAAAAGTTTTAACTTTGATTAAACATAATAAATTTACAGAAAAATTATTATGATATAATATTTTTAGAATAATCGGCCAAACGGAATCACGGACATCCCTACTACATTTAATTTTGTTCTATAGCGAAACATTTTCTTGTTTTACTAAATCATAATTTTACTCCTACCATCCTATTCAACTTGTTTTAGAATACTTTTCCCAAACTAACCGGAAGCAAAAAAAAAAAATACAAACTAACAGATGTTACAAAGTAAAGAAGGAAAGACAAGCGTAAGAGAGTGATGAAGTTTTTGTTATGTCGAGGAAGAGACAAATTCGAAAATAAAGAAGATAAAAACACTAAATTTTAACGTGAAAAATTTTTCAAATCGAAAGTAAAAATCAGAGGATCACAAAGATCCAAAAAGCTCCACTATAATAATAAAAGGGTTACAAAAGTTCTCAAAATTGACTACACAACAAGTGTCAAACACGGAGCAACAATAGTAACAATAGCAACAAGAGCAACAACAAATCAATTGAAGAAAGAGAAAAAGTTACAAAAATAGAGTTGTTGTTCGGGGCTCAAAATTGGATGCTACAGGCCTTCAAATCCGATCTTCACCGTTCAAATCAAAGACCTAGATGTTAGAAACACTCAGTCAAAATTGCAGCCCGATCCAACGGTTAACGAATCAAGACACTGTAATTTGAAATTGGTTGGTTGGAACCAAATTTGCAGCGAAACAAACACTTTTCCTTTTCTCTTCTCTCTTGTTGAAAGCTCTCTCACAAACCACTCTTATGTGCTAAAGACTTTCAAAGACTTATACCAATAAGCCTAGAATAATTCTCCAAAGTTGTTCTATTTATAGATAATGAGTGGTGCTTTCTCTTAAAGCCAAAACCAACTCTAAACAGGAATAAAAATCGAATCCAATTCCGAATATGAAAGGAAACCAAAAGCGAATAGAATTAAGTCATTGATCCTTTGGCTGGACAACATGGGCATGGCCCAACAAATTCCTCCTCCAGCCAAGGGGTCAAATATGTCTTCAAGTAGAGGAACTATTGATAGGTTTTATGCCTGCCAATTTTCTACAAAACGCATGCTTATCTACAACTACCACCTTTGTCAGTATATCCGAAGGATTGTCATAAGTGTGTATCTTCTCAACCACTAAATCTAGAATCGCGGCTAAGCTTAGAACCATACGAATAGAAGACATCTTCACAACAGAGGAGAAAAATTCATCAGAATCAACTCCTTTCTATTGGCCAAAACTCCTTAACAACTAATCTCGCCTTGTACCTAGGCGCAGAGGTATGTTGATCTTGCTTTACTCTGAATATTCGTTTGTTTGATAAAGCTCTCTTACCTTTCGGTAATTTCACTAACTCATATGTGTCATTCTCATGGAGTGACTTCATCTCATCTTCCATAGCTTCTATTCACTCATATTTGTGAGTATCTTGCATGGATTCATCATAACTCTCAGGTTCTTATGTCAGTCAAAAATACATCCTCATCAGGATGATAGCGCGTGAATTTTTTTTCTCCCATGTAAATCTTTCGAAAGAGGTTTCAGGAGCATTCGAAGTAGTTACCTGAGCAGGAATTAGTTGCTTATCAACTACAACTTCATCAACTGGAGCATCTATATCATCTACATCATGATGACTATTTTGATCTTGATCATTATCTTCACTATTATCTTGGGTTCCTTCATGTGCAATAGGTGCCTTAGCATTAGAAAGTGGATAAATATCAACTAAGCTCTCATTACTCTAAGAATCTATCTTCTCATCTTTGTCAATATCTTCTATTGTCTGGTTTTCAAAGAATATTATATCACGACTTCTAGTAAGTTTATTGTCAACTGGATCATAAAAACGATATCTAAACTCATATTGCCTATAATTGATAAAGATGCACTGCTTAGTTTTGACATCCAGTTTCGATCTCTCATCTTTAGAAACATGCACACTAGCTTTACACCTAAAAGCTCTCAGGTGATCATAAGAAACATCGTTGGCAAACCAAACTCTGTCTGGGACATCACCATCCAAAGCAACAGCAGGAGACAAAATTGACAACATAAGTAACAACATTAAGAGCTTCCAGCCAAAATGTATTTGGAAGTTTAGCCTCTGAAAGCAAGCATCTAACTCTCTCAACTAGAGTTCTATTCACCCTCTCTATCAAACCATTTAATTGAGGCGTCTTGGGTGGAGTTTTCTGATAATGAATTCCTTGTTCTTTGCAATAGTTATTAAAGGGGCCACAATATTCACCACCTTTGTCAGTGCGAATGCATTTTAATTTCTTTCATGTTTGTCTCTCAGCTAAGGCCTGAAATTCCTTAAATATGCCAAGTGCTTGATCTTTGGATTTCAAAGAATAGACCTAGAGCTTGCGAGAATGATCATCAACGAAGGTCACAAAATAAAGTACACCGCCTTTTGACTTTACTTTAAAAGGATCACACAAATCAGAGTGTAGTAGCTCCAATAATTCGGGTTTTCTTGAAGGAGGATGGTTATGAAAGGAAACTATTATCTGTTTGCCAGCTAAACAATGGATACACCTTTTCAGTTTTTATCGTTTCACTCTAGGAAGCACTTTTCTTAGCCAAACACGTAATCTCCCTCTCGCTCATATGACTCGGTCTTTTGTGCCACAATTTTGATAAAGTGTCACTTTCCACCGAGTTTATGGAATCATTAAGAATAGAGCCATGTGTCACATATAAATGAGAAGACTTGACTCCTTGAGGCCACTACTAACGAGCCCTTGGTGAGCTTCCATTGGCCATTAAAGAGGGCATTATGGTAACCTTCATCATCTAATCTTCCTATGGAGATCAAATTGAAAGGAAAGTTGGAGCATGTTTGACATTCTAAAGAACTAGCGTTGAACCATTATTAGTTCTCAAATAAACTATGCCAACACCAAACACCTTGACTTCACTGGCATTGCCCATCTTTAACACTCCAAAATCAAAAGGAGTATAAGATGAGAAAAAGTCTTTTCTTGGTGTGACATGTGAGTTAGCTTCAGAATCTACTATCCAGCTCGTCTCATGGGATACTAAATTGATGACGTTTTCATCATAAGTAAAAAGAAGGTCATCTCGAACAATAGCAGCAACTTCACTGGCATTGCCCATCTTTAACACTCCAAAATCAAAAGAAGTATAAGATAAGAAAAAGTCTTTTGTTGGTGTGACATGTGAGTTAGCTCCAGAATCTACTATCCAGCTCGTCTCATGGGATACTAAATTGATGACGTTTTCATCATAAGCAAAAAGAAGATCATCTCGAACAATAGCAGCAACATTGTTCTCGTCATTTTTAACTTTCTTTCCTTCTCTAGTGTCTTGCTTTAACTTGTGGAATAACCTTTTGATATGTCCTTTCTTGCCACAGTGATTGCACGTTATATTATGGTATTTGGACCTTGACTTACTTCTGCTTTTACCTCTATTCCTCGAACCCCTTGTTCTATCTCTCCCCCGGTCTTCTGTAACCAAGATATCTGCTTGTGAGGACGAACCCTGAGATTTTCTCCTTACTTCCTCATTCAACACACCACTCTTGGCATATTCCATGGTCACCTTACCATCAGGAGCTGAATTTGTTAAAGAAACGCGAAGAGTTTCCCAAGAGTGGCAGGGTATTAAGAAGCCAGTCCTTGTATCTCATCATGAAAATTAACTCCCATTCTAGACAGCTGATCAAGGACACCCTGAAAATCATTTATATGGTCAAGGATAGGACTGTCCTCCTTGTATTTAAAGGTCATCAATTGCTTTAGTAGGAACAACTTGTTGATCCCAGTTTTTGAAGCATAAAGAGTCTCTAGCTTTTCCTACAATGATCTCGCACGTGTCTCATTCACAATATGGTTGCGAACATTATCTTCAACCCATTGTCGTATATATCCATATACTTGTTGGTGCTCGAAATCCCAATCTTCATCAGATATAGTCTCAGGTTTATAAGGTGCAAAAACTAGTAGATGCATCTTCTTCATAAACACCAAATCTTTCATCTTGCTTCTCCGAATATTATAATTGCTCCCATTTAAACATACCATCTTGCTCATATTCGCCTCCATTCCGTAAAAATTCGGATAAATAACCAAGGCTCACGAACAACTCTTAGGTGCTAAAGTCTTTCAAACATTTATACCAATGAGCTTAGAACAATTCTCCGAGGTTGCTCTATTTATAGATAATGGGTGGTGCTTTCTATTAAAACCAAAATCAACTCTAAATAGAAATAAAAATCGAATCCAATTCCAAATAATAATGGAAACCAAAAAAGAATAGTATTAAATCATTGGGCCTTTGGCTGGACAACATAGGCATGGACCAACAGTTTTCCTCTGTTATTTCTTCTGTAAATCTTTTTTCTTCTTTTCATCATTATTTGTGTAGAAATATAAGAAGAGAAACTGAGATTACATTAAAAATTAAATTCATTAATCCAATAATAGAAGCGCATGCAATACTTTGGTTATACAACAGAAAATCAAATTAGTGTTAACACATATGTTGCTACATTTTCGTTGTAGTTGACAATATTATTATGCTAGATTTCTAAACTGAGGTCTGCGGGAGACCATAATTTATTGAGAAGGTTATGTACTAGATAATATTTAAAAATTAAACTTCAAAGAGGCAAATGTATCCACTAATCTCTCCGTCTTTATTACTATACTAATATCTGAACGCGGTCAATTATTAAAGAATATTAATTGTTTTATATTATAATTTATCTTTTTAGTATATTATATCATGTTGCGCTAATAGAATTTCAACTGGCATCTTACTTCTCAATACAATATTTTATTAACTAAACAATATGAAATTAAAGAAACACAAATTATATAGTCATCATATAACATTTTTTTCTTATTTTTTTATTATAAATTTTATTATTTAATATTATTACATTATTAATATGACGATTTATTAGCTCGTCCCTTGGCTTAATATCATTGTCCACTACTCCTTTTGACATAATATTTCTTACTTCTCAAACAATTATTTTTAAAATTTTATTGTATTGTTCACAATTTTTAAATTTTCTAAATTTATCAATAATATCTTTGTGTATTATTTACTTAATTTATTTCATTTTTAAAATTAATTTAAAGTTGAAAAATCTTCATATTAACTCTATTTTCATCTTTGTACATTTTTATACTGTAATATTAGAAAGTTTTCTTCATTTTGAATTTTACATATAATCGAAATACTATCATACATGAATCAAATTGTAAATTTTGAAAATTTTCAAAATATAAACATATAAGTAATTTTACTATTTTTTCATAAATCTACTGATATTCTTAATAATTGCTATTTTTGTATTATTTGCCATAAGCAAATGAACTTTTCTTTTATTTCAACTCAGATATTTTTATCTGTACATTCGAAATAATATTTTTATCTTTAAATTCAAACTCAAATTATTTTCTTTATCAAAAACAAATATTGGCAGTTTGAATTAGCAGTTTTTTGTAGATATAGACAATCATATTAGGAAGAAACTACGCAGTTTTTTATTTTTTTATTTTTGTTTTCTATTTTAAAATAATTTTAAATTTTCAACTTTGTTTGAGCTTAATTTCATTTTATTGTTCACAATTCTTCACTTTTCAAAAATTTTCAATAATATCTTTGTGTATTATTTACTTATTTTATTTTATAAATTAATTTAAAGTTAAAATATCCTCGAATTATCTATATTTTCATCTTTGTACATTTTTTCTACTATAATACCATAATTAATTTTCTTAATTTTAAATTTTACATTTAATCGAAATACTATCATATTTAAATCAAATTGTAATCCTTAATTTTTCAAAAATATAAACAGATGAGTATTTAATTATTTTGTCATATATCTACTAATATTCTTAATCACTGCTATTTTTGCACTATGTGCCATAAGCAAATGATCTTCTCTTTTATCTCAACGTAATATGTAAATTCGAAATAATATTTTTATCTTAAATTCGAATTCAAATTATTATTTTTTATTATAAAAAAATTTGGCAATTTGAATTGGTAGTTTTTATAGATATACCTTACCATATTAGGAGAAACTACTCCCAATTTAAATTGGCAATTTTTTATTTTTTTATTTTTGTTTTTTATTTTAAAATAATTTTAAAACTCCAACTTTGTTGGAGCTTAATTTTATTTTATTGTTCACAATTTTCAATTTTCTAAACTTGTCAATAATATCTTTGTCTTATTTACTTAATTTATTTTATTTTCCAAATTAATTCAAAGTTGAAATATCCTCATATCATCTCTATTTTCATCTTTGAACATTTTTTATTCTGTAATATTATAATCAATTTTTTATTTTTAATTTTACATATAATTGAAATACTATCATATCATGCTGGCAACTTCCCAATTTAAAATAAAATAGGTTTTAAAATAAACAATTTTAATATATAAAATTATTGTTTCTATAAAAACAAATAGTTCAGCATGTTTAAATTCAAATTCAAAGATAGTAACTAATTATTAACAGTACATTATGCATAATTTATTTATTTTAAAATTTAAATATTAAAAGAAACTAATTATTACCTAACCTAACTAATTTTGTTCTAAATTGCCAAGTGGCCTATTGTGAGGCTACCACTTAGCTTAATATGGGAGCTTTTTTCTCTCCTTCTAATAATATATAGATATAGATGATTATTCGTTTATATACTTATTTATTTGATGTTATTACATGCTGGACCACGCTATTCATATGAATTCCTTGTAACTTGGTTTAAAATTTTCCCGTTCATATCAGAAATAGCGGAATCCCGGAGACACTGACCACGCTATGGACAATTGAAACATTGGGGATTCCTAGCGATTAAGCAAAAAGAAAGAAAACTAATTACCTCCAAATGCATGGATCACATCTCGAAAGTCGCTCCAAATTCCATCCACATTCTTGAAATGTTAAGGAGAACGATTGAGATTTGAGCATCAAGAACACAGAATTTGACAGCGTTAAGAAAGATGACTGAAGGAAGTGGGAAAAGCAAAGAGTCTACCATAGAGCGTAGGTAAAAGTAATATGAGGAAGAAAAAAAAGTACTCCCAAGTCTAATGCCAGGACACTACATATTTGTAACCGGGTATATTTTCCTTTAACTAGACAAAATTAGCTAGAATTTACCAAAAAAAAAAAACAATTATGTCAAAAGTGCCTTTTCATCGATGGGCAATATAATCTCCTTTAATTTAGCGGCTGGAGTTCTTTTTCATGTGTTTCAACGCTTCCAACAGGCATATATGGGGTTTCTTGCCTTCGTCTCCAAATTAACCATCCCAGGGAAGCTGATAATCCAATTATCAGGACAACTAGTAGCGCTACCACTACAACAAGGTAATTTTGCTGCCATCGTATCCTAAATCGTTGCAATGAAACCATATCAAACCAACAACTTGATAGTTACCACACCAAAAAAAATCAAAAACTTATATCATATGAAGTATTAGCAAAGAATTTATGATATAACCACATACTAAAGATAATATTAACAATTAATGTAATATTCACTTACCAAAAATATTGTTGTGGTGTGTTATCCAATCTCTTTACATTAGAGTTAATTAAGGTAATACTTTGCTATTAAGATTTTGAGATGCAGCACATTAAACTTTGACCAAACAATTTTCAAATTATAGTATGCGAATAGGGTAAAAATGAAGTTTTTTGGTTATATATAAGCTATTGAATCTCCTTGCCATAGGGGGGAAAATTTAGTTTAGTAGCAAAGAGGGTTCAAAAGTTGCTTTCAAGTCACAAGTTCAAATCTCAATTATGACATTCTAGTATTTTTTGAATCCCTTATAAAAAATTTATGGCTCCGCCACTATATCCACCAATCCAAGAACTTGGGAAAAATATTGAAACAATGGAAAATGGAGACGAAAGTCATCACCTATTCATCATTATCCTTGGAATATACAGTTGAACTGGTGCCATGCAATGTAGACTCATTCACGTTTCCTAATTTAGGAATGTAACTTACAGACGTGTTTAAAGGCAAGATGAACAGATGCATGTCAAGTTTTTCCCATCTGAAATGCAATGCGGAGATTTATTTTGCATTATGAAAAGAAAAGGCACATTTTTTTGACAAATCAGGATAATTTTATAAGTAATGCTATGATGCTAAAAGTTTGTACAGCATAAGTTCTGCAATATTTATGAACATGCAAAGAATGCAGATTGCTTTTATACCTCTTTGGTGGGGGTTCAATGTCCCATTTGACTAATTTATAACTTCCAAATGTATCAGGAAGATGAAAACGATTCTCAGCCAACCGGTTTATTATTTCCTGCAAATAGATAAATGATGAATAAAGGGTTCTTCAATCAAGAAATAGTCCTCACATATTCTAGAGGTTTAGAGATACTGTTGCAGTGGCATTTGGCATGTAGTTTGCAGATCCTGCAGGAAAGATGGCCCATCTAATGAGGGAATCATTTCCTTCTGTCGAAAAGTTCATTAAGTGAACCTGCAAGTTATCTTCCAATAAGTGACATATCATATTGAACAAAATTAAAATACAGTTAAGTAACTTAAAGAAATGGGATATACAGTTTTAGATTACATCAGACTGACACAACTTTGGGTCATGCAAAAATTACCTGTGAGACGTTAACCTCCAACTCTTGCGCAATAAAATGGGCAAGCTCTGGAACACGAGGCTTCAATTCTGAGTAATCAACACTCAGTGACATATAAAATGATACGAGTCCAATTTTTATTTTCCCTGCCAATTCAGGTCAAAGATGAAATAATAACAATCATAAGTATCTGCACTGGGAAAAACTGAGTTCAGTACCCATTCAATCTTGCACAGGACCATTCCTAATTAAGAGAAACGGTGTAACTCAATGGAATCAAGTGCAGTACCCCCAAAATTGTAAATTGTTACCAAATTAAAGCAAGGTGTCAAATTATCAGAGGGTTATGCCAAGGCCAACCCTATGAGGACAACGCCTTCCTTGTATCTGGCAAAGAAGTAGGGAGATGAATTCCTGAGGGCTCATTCGGATGGTGTTAGTAGAATTGATCAACCAGTTGGACCGCCAGAAAAAGTAGCAAAGATGGGCAGAGAAGACATGGAGGGTCACAGCATGCGTGGAATGTTTCCTCTTGGAGAAGCCCCTACTACTCCTCAAAGTGATCCATGGCCGAGACAGGGAGGGTCCCTGGAGGTGGCTAAAAGTGGCTAGTAGAGTTTCTCCTTCTGCTGAACAGTGTTATTGAATGTTCGTTTGAAGCATACATAAATGTAACGACCCGATCGGTCGTTTTGATCACTTGCATTTCTGTTCGGTGGTTCGAGGCCGTGAGTAGCTTCATATGATGTATTACGACTTGCGTGTATGGTCGGTTTCGGTTTTCGAGCGTTTCAGGATTGATTTAGAAGAATGATTCTCATTTTAGAAGCTTTAAGTTGGAAGAGTTGACCAAGTTTGACTTTTGCGTATTTGATCTCGGATCAGAGTTTTGATGGTTCCGTTAGGTCCGGATGGTGATTTTGGACTTAGGCATGCATCCAGATGTGGGTTTCGAGTCTCCTAGGTTGTTTTAGCTTGAATTGGCGAAAGTTGGATAGTTGAAGGTTTGGAAGGTTGATAGGTTTGACCGAGAGTTGACTTTGTTGATATCGGGTTCGGATTGCGGTTCCGAGAGTTGGTATAGGTCCGTCGTGTCATTTGGGACTTGCAAGCAAAATTTGAGATCATTCTGAGTTGATTTGGTATGGTTCGGTATGAGTTTTGGAAGTTGAAAGTTCATTAGTTCATTAGGCTTGAATTTGAGGTGCGATTCGTAGTTTTGATGTCGTTTGGTGTGATTTGGGACCTCAAGTAGGTCTGTGTTATGTTTTGGGACTTGTTGGTACGTTCGAACGGGGCCCCGAGGGGCTCGAGTGAGTTTCAGAGTGATTTCGGATCATTTTCCTTCATGTTGTGAGAAAAAAAGAATAACTATAGTGAAAAATTCGCTGGACCCATCTGCATCTCTGGAGCACAAATCTACACCAACAAATCTGTGACAAGCACGAAGGTTTTCTAGAAATTGACTTCAGTGAAGAGAAGGCATCTCAAGAGTGGGGTTACTCACAATGTTCTATATGCAGTAACTGTTATACTCCTTAAAATTATAGTTTCCTTCAGTAAAAAATGTCTGTTTGGGTCCAAACTCCAAAAAGGTTAAGAATGTCATGACATCAGAATACGTCTTTACTAGCGGGTGCTTCTCAGGAACTCTGGAATGCTAAGGAGATAGATGAATACAAGACTTGATGAAACAATACACAAACGCAAGCTCAAATGTCAGTAATGTCATTTTGAAAGCTGACATTTTAGACACAGGAACATTCATGGACCTAAATCAAAGAGAGGATGTGAAATCATCAAAGTTAACCTAATCTTAGGCGATATAGCAAAAAACCAACATAGCAAATCAGAAACCAAAATGGATTAAAAATATTAGGGGGAAATGATGCAAAACAGCCTGGTGGAATTATAATGGGCAGCCCGGTGCACAAAGCATCTCGGGTTTACGCGGGTCCGGGAAGGACCGTACCCCAAGGGGTGTGAGTCTGATGTAGACAACCTAATTCAAGCAATAGTGGCTGCTTCCACTTCTCGTGACATGTAGGTCAGACGGAGACAACTTTACCGTTGCTCCAACACTCTCCTTCTGATAGAATTATTGAAATAAAACCAGTTCCACTGCAAAACTGGATAAAAGCACGACTGAAAGGCATACTAATGGTGACAAAAAGATAGGAGAACAGTTTCTTCATACCAGGTGCATAATGCTCCGGAGGTAAACTAGGTGCCAGCGCAGGAGTCAAATTTGCACTGGAGTTTGTGTTGTCCAAGCCTGAGGGCAATGGTGGAGGCGAAGGAGATAAATTTAGTCGGTCCCATATCTCAGAACAATTAGTTTTCCAAAAACCAATCCTTTCATTTTCACGATCGTAGGTTACAAGAGTGTTGCGGACAACAATTCCTGTTGCAATTAAAAGCAAAAGGCACGCATGTTACAGCTTATACAACTGAAGAATTTGGCAGATGAACTTTCCCAAGATGCGAAAAGATACATATGACAAATACCTCCAAGAAGAGTAGTTGGATCCTTCCCATTCTGAAAAATTCCCAAGCAGTAAGCCCCACGCACCTTTGAGTGCTTTATAGCAATCAGTTACAGTAAACAAAAGGGTAGAATTAGTCAACATAGAAATACAGAGAGAAAATGGAGCCACTTATCAAAACAAAAACAAAAAATGTAGCCACTAGGAGAGATGAAGCCAAAAGGAGATACAGATTCTAAAGGCAAGGTAGTAAGATAAAAACCATGTGGATTAAGATGCCTACCCTGAATAAGTAGTTTTCAGGAGAGAGAGATAGTTTCTTTCCATTGCTAAATACCATGTCAATAGGTGGAAATGATTTTGAGAGCTCTGAGATGTCACTGCAATATACAAGACATTTAATACAAGATACAACACCAAAAATAAAGGAAAGAAAAAGTTAATGATCTAACATTTCTGTAGTTAATTTATTACCTTCCAGCACCAGAAAAGCATATATCTTTATAATTCGGGTCAGGCCCTTCGATCTCTCTTAGAGAATGAAGTTCTTTCATGACCTGAAATAAAATTTTCAGGAGTTGACTCGAGAACGAAAAAGAAAATTGTCTTAATAAAAAAATTCAACAAAGTATCCACCACCCATTGGTAGAATATTGTTAGTAATACACAATCCATCAATCCACTTCTTTTGGCCCCATAAATCAACTTATTCCTCTACACAAATAAACATATCCAAAAATGAATGATAAGAAGCTAAAAACATCAAAGATTTGCAGAAGCTTTCTAGTATATAATATATAAAAAAAGCTTTCAAAAGTTCTTTTTTAGTGACATAATTGGAAGGAAAAATTGCATATTAAAAGGAAAAAACAACTATAATAAGTAGTTAACAAACGTAAATTAACACCTTTAAGATGCTGCAGCACAAGGAAAACGGTTCGGTGAGTTTCGGAATTATAGGATCCCAAACCACCTGGATTCTTTGTTTCTCCTTCAAAGTTACGTAGTAAGCATTGGAGCCTTAGCCTAATAACTGAGTGTAATTAACAGGTTTTACTTTTACTTCAAATCCCACATATTAGCAGGTATTCTCCAACTATGTCGAGCCTGTTACCAGAATTATGCAGTTGTTTGTTCCACCAAAATGTGGTGTAAATCGTTATTCAGGCAAAGGTGACTTAAATTGTCACATGCAACAAAAAGACATTAACCACAAACACATCATTCAGATGAAGTTCAGCTTTCACAGATTCCATTCTTCTAGTCACAAGCTCGCAATTTTCACCAGTACTTGTCTCTGGCAGAGTGCATTAAAAAATGATAAATATGATAGTGCATAATCTAGAAAACATCTTACAGCACTCTTGAAGGTCATAAATGCAGCTTCTGGAAGGTAAGCATAGGTAGTACCACTATCAAGCACAGTCCCATGTTTTCCATCAAAAGTCTGAGGATTTAGATTCAGGGCCTTCCCAGCAACATGTATCTCCTTCAGCTCAATATTGTAATATGGACTGTTGCCATCCGAGACTAGAGTAAATGCATAAGATTTATCGAGTGTATTTGTTATAACACCTAAAATTCCCATGTGATTAAAACAATTATATCCAATATATACCTGCGTACAGGATCTGAATGGGTAAAGACCATTTCAGAAGGGGGTTTTATTCCTCCAAGAACCATGGCACCACCACCGAAATCCATTCCACCATAACATAAGGAGAATGAATCACTAATCACATGTTTCTCAACAAGTTGATCCACTATACTTAGATCCCCTCGGCCTAAGCCCATGATACCATCAGCGCGTTGGCTGTAAAGGTCACCATTTTCCAGATTTTCACATCCAAAAACAGCTCGTTCGGGTGCTAGCTCACTTTGGTTTCCAAAGGACACGATGTCCTCTCCGAGCACTCCACTACTAGAACTCATCTCGGCATATTGTCTTTCATAAATACATTGCTCCCTCTCATTGTCACAGGTACAATTAATATTGCACTTTACAGGTCGATAGGTACTTGACATTTCTGGCTGAAACTTAGGATCCTAATTCAATGAACAATGAAAGAAGTGCATTGATCAAAAAGAGAGAAGTGATATTCAATCGATTCTGTAGCAAATTAAGCATTTATCAACAAGATTGATGCAAACTCACTGCTAGGTCAACAGTTTTCCGGAAAAAAAAAACCAGCACGGTGACGAGTGCCAAGTGGCTATATTTACAAAGCAAACACCAGTTACTGTACATTTCACAATAACAAGCAAAAATAAAAAAGATACATCAACTCACTATCATGAAAGAAATCAACTCTTTACAATAAAGCAGCATATCTCATCAACAAAGTGAAGCTTAAAAATCCATCTGTGTACCTACTTCAACATTGTTTTCTTCTACTTCATTTTCCTTTTCTTCTTTTTTTTTAGGGCAAATTAGATGAATTTTGTTATACAATGCTCCAATACAACCCCACCCCTGCCCCACCCACACAAAACGTAAACAAAGAATAAAACCACAATAAGCCCTAATAGACCCACTAATCAAAATCTGTCCCAAAGAACAAAAATTCCATTAACACTAAAACCTAGAGCAAAACTAACCAATTTTCCTTTGTTTATTTCATTACTCAGTAGCCAGTGCTGTAAGCGGAATAGTAAGATATCTGAAGCTTGGGGTTTCTCTTTTTCGATTATCTCTTTCTCTAATGATGGCAACGGAAACAAGGGTTAATAGTATATTAAGCTTGAATTCAGCAGAGGTTTTATGTCCAAAAGAAGCTTCTGCTGACTCATAACCTAACATTGGGTACTTTAGATTAATACTATAGTTTTGTGGAAGTAAAATAAATTTAGTAAGTAGATGATTAAAAGAGAGAATGTAGGTGAGAAATGAAGGAACCTGATGGTTGCCACACTGTTCACAGGTAGAGCAAGGGACATAGGTAACGGTACTGCCAGTATCAACTATAAGAGCAAACCTCTGGGGTGGAGTTCCGATCCAAAGACGAGTCGAATAATATCTGCATCCTCTCAATTTAAAAATCAACTTAAAACAGAGAGAGATAGGCATAGGCATCCATTCATTTTAAGGAATTCGGATACAAGTTTCTGACCCGTTAAGGAGGAGATCGTCGTGGAGAGGCATACGAGCACTTGAAGGGCTTTTCTGGAGGTGTCGACGGGAGAGTTGTTCATCGCGTGGTCGGGAGGTTTCTTTAGGAGGAAAAAGAGGGAGAAACATTGTACTTCGATCCCCGTCGTTGATTTTCGGTGAGGGGAGAAAAACAAAGCTTTCATTTGAAACGTCTGAAATTCCACCAAAAACGACAATGAATAGCAGAAAGATGAAGGAAATTAGGATAGGGAGATTGTAAGTTAAGAGCGCCCGCGCCATTTTAGAGCTCAGTTATGGCTCAGGCGACAACACAGTTTAAAGCCAGATCGGAAGGAGGATTGCTGGAAAGATCAGAGGAAAGGGATGGCGTAAGGTTATTACCTGACAAAGGTCAAAGCCGGGTTTGTTTATTTTTTTTTAAACAAATATACCGACTGGTTGCCTGGTGTTTGTTTTTATTAATAATCAAAATATAACAAAAATGTGTGGTCTCACGAAATGAAAGTGCGCAAAATAAAAATACATGAATTTTAATATCAAAGGCATGTGTTAAACACTCCTTTGATAATACAAAAAAAATTAAAAACCATGATCCTTGAGAAAGCCAATTTGCACATGACTTGCAATAAACTCTTGAATAGATGCCTCTCATTGCATTTGATTCTAGGCATTTGCACTTGTTATTTTGAGGTTTAGGCAGCTCCACCTGATCTCTTTGACTGAAATATAAGCTTGACAAGAACTGTCTTGTAAGCAGACTGCACGCGAAACCTTCCAAGATGCAAATTCGGGTCAAGGTAGTAGTGGTGTTGTTGTGCCTTTGGCTCCTTGTTACGCGTTCATTCCTGATCCTTCTTGCTGAGAACCTGCTGTAGTTAGCTTCTTCATGTATTATAGATGTCCATTGTATCTGGTAACTCCTCCACTTATTGCTAAAAAGATCCGCATAAAGATGAGAAGTCTCATGGATAGTCATATCTGATCTGGGCAGTATAAATTACTTACGCATGTATCTGATCATTGTAGCTTGATGTGATGTGCTAGGATTACTTTGTGTGATCCTCAGGAAGTAGCAGATGCAGCGGAATTTGCATTGTTTATTGTAGTGCTTCCCGTTTCCTCCATTTCTGGACATAAATATGATCCACAAGTTAAGGTTTATGTGCAGCCTTTTCTTTGCCTTGTTGCGTGTATATTTGGATTGACCTATGTGATGGTTGCACCTATAGGGAAAGAGTATCAACGATACTAATGCCACCCTTATAGGTTTGTCCACAACATTGAGCCAAGCCCCTTCCAAAGTACCTGCAAAATCAGAAAATATGTTAGAGGAAAAATTCTTCCTTCTCTCCTCCCTAAGGATTTGAGTTGGAAGTGTAATGTCATCTGCTTCCCTTATGGATTTTCCTATTCCTCCAGCATACCTTCTCCTCCTCCCCTTTCCAATCAAAAAACTTCTCCTTGATTTTATATCCATCATCAATAATCCTTTGTCTTGGCAGTCCTTACCCTAAGGTAAGGTATTTGGAGCTTGTCATTGTTCAGATCTTTCTCCCATGTGTGTCCAGTTCCCAGAAGGAGTGCACATGTATAATGGCTTGTTGATCCAATGTCGAGTTAGCTAAATGATCGGCTAACTTGTTGCCTTCTCTCAATACATGAACTACTTGGAATACACCCCTAGACAGTATAGTTTTTATTTCATCAATTTGATTAGCTATGTTCCAAGGTGGTTCCCACACTTCCTCTAGCAATTTCCTCATGAGTAAAGAGTCAGTCTCAATTATACATGGAGGATACTGCATATGAATTATGTACTGAGAATTTCAAGAATAGCATGTGCTTCAGCTTTGTTATTAGCTACATCTTCAATTGCATCTGCCTGGGCATAAATAAGATCCCATATTCCATCCCTTATGTAAAAACCATATAAAGCTCCTCCATTATCCCTTCTACAAGCCCCATCAGTATTACATTTAATCCAACCATCAGGAGACAATTGCCACAACACCTTAGTATACCCCGATCTAGGGACACGATGTAACAATTTCTCATGTAGATCCGACCAGTTAGGAGTAATACCCTTAAAGCCTGACCTTCTCACCTTCAGCAACATTTGTATTGAGGTTGATATCTGAAAGATCAACTTATTAAAGGACACATTCTTTCCATACTTTCTTGAATTCATCTTCTTCCGTAAGTGCCAAAGTATCAGACTTGACATAGCTTGATACACTGCCTTTAAACTTGTATTAGCAGGTTTGCTCCACCATTCATTGATCACTTGTACAAGCTGCTTCCCTTCTGTTTTGATCCCTGCAGGTGCACCAAAGTAGTTTCACACAAATCTGGTAGCTGGAGATGTCAAGAAGACATGAGGCAATGTCTCTTCTTTAGGGTTCCTACAATACCAACATCTTGAAGATGTAAAGTACCCCAGCCTTAGGAACCAATCATCTAAAGGTAGTTTTTCTTTACATAACCTCCACATAAAGAAACTGATCTTGAAAGGCAGCCCCTTACCCAAAATAATTTGTACATTTGCTTTCTTCCCTCTCCTTCTTATATAATGCCATGCAGATTTCACTGTAAAATTACCTTTTGTTTCCAGTTGCCACCAAGGCTTGTCCTTCATAGAGTGATCAGAAGGTGGTGTGATATTCTCCAAAACATGATCAGCAAGTTCATCAGGTAGTAGTTCTCTCAAAAGTACTTCATTCCATACCCCATTCTCCATCACTTCATCAACATATCTTATGGATTCATCACACCAATGGTCTGGACCTGAAGCATGATAAAGAGCTCCAAGTCCAGTCCAATTATCATACAATAACTAGGAGTTTCCACTCTTCAGTTTCCACCATACTTGGTGCTCCACTTCATCTCTCATTTGAAGCATTTTTCTCCACATATGATATCCAAGTCTCCATGGTACTACTACTTCATTGATCTTCTTGCAGTACTTGTTTCTCATAAATGTAGACCATAATGAGTCCATTGTTCTATAGTTCCATCAAAGCTTTGCAAACAATGCCTTTGACACATCATGTAATGACCTGAAACCAAGACCTCCCTCACTTTTAGGTAGGCATAAATTCTCCCATGAAGCTTAGTGTCTTGCCCTTCCATTACCTTAGTTGCTCCAGTAAAATCTAGCAAATATCTTGTGCAATTGGTTGATCACATATGCTGGTGGATTCACAGCTGACAAGAGGTGTATTGACATGCTCTCTAAAACATGTGATATCAGTACTACCCTGCCACCAATTGATCATAGCTTACCCTTCAATGATGATAGCCTATCTTGAACTTTGAAAATGATGTTCCTGTAAAAATCTTTCTTCCTCTTGCTGTAGAATATAGGACATCCCAAATATGTAAATGGGAAGGGGTGTCTTTGAAACTCAGTGATCAAATAGACAGTGTTAACTTCATCTGCAGGTGCACCTTCATGCATATAAAAAGGAAGACTTTTCCTTGTTGATCTTCTGACCTGAAGCTGCCTCATATTCCTCCAATACATTCATAATAAGTTGTACTGCCCCATAGTGAGAAGAACATAAACTGATTGTATCATTTTCATATGATAGATAGTTGATGTTGTGACTCCACTTTGGCATACCAAAGCCTATGAAATCTGGATTGTCAAACAGGGCATCTAAGGCTCTCCCCAGCACTTCAGCTGCTAAAATAAACAAAGTAGGAGAAAGGGGATCTCCTTGTTTAACACCCCTAGAAGACTTGAAAAAGCCATTGGCATGCCCATTCAAAAGTACTAAGTACCAGTTATTAGACACTAATCTGAATATCATGTCAATGAAGATCTCTCCAAATCCCATTTGCCTCAACACCTTTGTCAAAAACAACCATGAAACTCTATCATAAGCCTTTACCATGTCCAATTTGATGACCACATTTAATGGCTTCCCTATCAACCTTATGTCAGCTATGATCTCCTGAGTTAACAAGATATTCTTCACAATGCTTTGCCCTTTAACAAAACCAGCCTGATTAGGAGAGAGTAATGAAGGCAGTAGCTCTACTAACCTCTAATGGATCACTCTTGATATGATCTTATTGGAGAAATTGCTTAAACTAATTGGCCTCATATCTGAAAATGTAGCTACATTCGTCTTCTTTGGAAGCAGCACTAGGTTGTGTGAGTGATGAACATTGGAAGTTCTGCACCAAAAAAGAATGCCCTCACCATATTAAGCACATTGACGAGCGCAAAACACACACTTAAATATGCTCGCTAGTCGAATATAATATAATATAATATCGTATCCACAGGGATTTGAGTTAAACAGTATTTTCATAGTTTATAGCTTGGTTGCTATCCAAGATGATCAACAGTTGAGAATTATGTGATTAAAAACTACAATTAACTAAGAATCTATGGTTATTGACTAATGACAAATGAACAAAAGTAAGCAAGGAAGATATCAATGGGAGAAAATAGGGATTGATTGGATAGGTGCAAGATAAATGTCTGTGATTTAACTCTAGTTAATTCACTTCTAATGTTAAAGTGAGTCTCTCTAATTCACTCAATTAGTAGTTCAAACATTTAGTAGAAACTTCTCCCTCGATTAAGTCTCAACCTCACAATATGAACCAATTTAAGCTCAGTGAAGATATGCAAGAATTCGTAGTATATTGGTCTTTAGGAGAACCTCTCTCGATTATCCTCCTAACTAGGGTTAAACAATATTTCAACTAGCCTCTTTCGATTACTAAGAAGAATTAATGAACTCTACCTACAAGATAATGTAACGATATCACAAGTTATGCCTCTCTCGATTGCATGAACATGTGAATATAGATGCAACTATTAAAACATCCAAAACGATTCAATACATAAAACTAGAACTATCATCCACAAACAAATATCAATACACCAAATCTATCAAACCCTAAAGAGAACTACTCCATATATATGGAGTAATTCATCACAAATATGTTTAAAGTAAAGAAAAACATAAAACGATCCAAACTCTTGTCTTGAGTGAGGATTAAATGATGAATTACTTGTGCTCTTGCTTCTCCACCCCCTACTTAGCCTCCTTAGGTCCTAGATGTGTCAAAAGCCAAAAAATAATATTTTTCCATGTATATATACCAAGTAGGGTCGGGCCCAAGCCAAAACACCTTTTCTTACGCGAAATAGGACAACTTCCGACGTTGGACGTGCGGGACCGCGCACCTAAGACTGTGCTTGCATATATGGCCGCGCACTTTGGAAGGTATTCTATCTCACATGCGCGCCCAGTGCACGCTCGCGCACCTGGGTGGCGTCTTGCTCGATTCTCCGTTTCTTTCGTTAAGTGCATGATTGTTCGTTGATCCCCGAACACGATCCCAACTTAATCCTTGAGGTTTTACTCAGACTTCAAAGCTCCAGAATAGCTTGAATGCATGCCATGACATCTACATAGCTCGTGATCACTCCCACAAGGCATAAAATACACAATTAGTGCAAAACACTAGCGATTAACACTCAAACTCAATTAAAGTGCAGTAAATTAGAGTGACATAAGCAACTAAAACACGCAATTATAGCCTACCATCAACACCCCACACTTAAACCATTGCTCGTCCTCGAGCAATCAAACTACACTTTATAATGACACGCCCTCATTACACAACTCTCATAACTCATCATACCAAGAATATTTAAAATAGATTAAGCACAATAGTGTAACATACTAGCCTCAACATTTGACTCGCAAGTACCATGCATTATTTACAACTCACTCATTTACTCTAACCTAGAGGTCAACGACATTACCTTTCCTTCATGAATCAAGTGCCCTCACACAACAATAGAGAGTAGTTTCACACACAATAAGAGTTAAGAATAATTAGGAACTCAAGATAGATAGAATTCGCTCACTCTCAGAAACAACATTCATATGCCACAAAAGATAAATCATAGGCTTGCCTGTAATGTACTACTCCACTAATTGAGCTTATTCAGTCAAGGATCAAGTAGGACTTTCATTGGTTGTAATGTAGGCTACGGGACGGGTAGGATACATTTAGATATAAGGGTGACTACACCTCCCTAAGCACTTTAATACATACATCTCATTGTTAAAACCCCACATTTATGTCAAAACAATACTTCACCTTCACATCAATTTACATTAACTCCAAATATTTTTAAGCACAAATACATCGAGAGTTACCACTTATCAATGAATAATTTTCACAACAATACACTATGTATATTTTTTTTCAATTTAAGTGGCTCTTACTTTTTCAAAATAGTGCACCTTTCTCCTTATTTCATTAGCTCCACTCAAAAACCAACCAAATCACCCCACACTTTAACTTTTACAAAGTTCATACAATTTCAAGTGCTCACGAGAGGTAAATAGCTAAAATAGATGGTTAATTCAAATACATGGGTAAGGCTTGTAATGTGGTTACCAAAGAAAAAGGATGACAGGCTCAACGGGGTTAACTACGATACATAACAATTTGGTAGGTAAACACATATCATCGGCTCAACAAAGAAATGCCTATATCACTTCCAAGACTGAATAAAACTACTATTTCACTTTGCAAACACACGGAGCAAGTTCTAGACATCAAATGTAATGCATAGAATGACACAAACCTCACACACACACATGACACATAACTCACTCTGTATTAGACTATCAAGACATTCTAGTCAAAACAGTTAAGCAAAGTTAAGATCATACACTTTAAGGTACTTATACAAGAGTCAAAAACTAAGCCTAAGTGTCACAACTAAAGCACTCACTATTCTCAAGGTATAATAAAGTTAAGAGCCATTGTCTTCAATTCAACTCTCAACACAAGGCTTCCTATTCCTAACCAAAAATAAAAACTAACTACACCCGGTTCAATCAAAACCCTTAGAAAAGAACCGCGACACAAAGAAAAATCAAGGGAGAATTAATACACTACCTAACAAGAGAAAATCTTTTTTGTCTTTTTCTTTCCACTTTAATCCCTCAAGAAACCCATCGAATGATATCCATCGTCGGGAAAAATCGTAAATTTTAAAATTTTTATGGTTTTCCAATTTTTTTCTATCAAACTACTACAACTAACCAAAGAAGGCTTTCTTGATGGGCAAAGAAGGGGGGGTTATCCATGTCTTCAGCCCCCGAATCTTCCGAGGGGGGTTAATCAAGCTTGCTCGATGGGCAAAGAAGGCTCCCTTCTCGAGCATCGTTGAGGATAGGGATTGAGGCTGGCAGGGGAGATTTGTTCGGATAAAGACCGAAGATCTCATTCCCTTCGAGTTCCTGTCGTTCCCTGAGAAGTTGAACTAAACACGTAAGTTCATCCCCTTTTAAATTGTCAAAATGACCCTTTGAATTTATTCTTCTTTCTCATCACCCGTCTTTTCTGATATGCAGTGGTCGCCCGAGTCCCCAACATAGTCCCCCGTTTTAAGGAGTGGATCGAAGGCATCTGCAAACAATTGACATACTCCGAGCGTGAGTGGCGCAAACTTTCTAAAGGCAAATGGGAGGCTCGTTCCCATGGTGAGTGTTCTTCTTCTCCTGATTGAATTTCCTTTTTATTACCGAGGAAAAGAGCCAAATATACCCCTCTACTTTTGTATATTGTCTACATTTAACCTTCGTTATACTATCTGGCCAAATTTATCCCCATTGTTATACTAGACTACCAAATTTACCTCTACCATCGGCAAATTTTGAAAACTTACCCCTTGATCTGGTAAGTAATCCAAAATCTCCCAATTTTCTTTTATTTAAATCACTTGTTGTTTTTCTTGCTTTACTATTTTCAGAAATTACTATTGATATGAATGCTAAAGGTACTAGACTATACAAATTATTCATGGATATTTTTAATTACCAATGCACCCACTTCTCTTCTTGTGATAATGGGTTTGGAATTGGTTTAAAATTTTATTTATTTTTCAACCATTTATACACAGTAGAATTCAGTGGGTCCATTTATTGTGTATTATATGCAGCTGATCATCATATATGTACATGTATATTCGAATATATTTTATTATTATCTGGTTAGTATAGAGTTCGATCAACTAACTTAAGAGTGCACAATGAGTAGGCATTTGATTAAAGCAAAGTTGAATTCGACAATGTAAAGTCTCCAAGGAACTTCAACTTCTATCACTAATACTTGCAAAGTCTCCATACCTTTGGTGTAACAAATTCATTAAAGTTGGGATGTTGTAAATACTTTTAGAATTTAGACAAGCTACCTAATTTAGATTCTTCAATTTAATATACTTTGTTTACTAACCTTCGTAGTATTTTAATATTTCTTTCTATTATTTTTGTTTTCAATTAAGAAAGCAGATAAATGCCAATTAATTCGAAAATATTGGATCAAGAAGAAGAATAAGTAACTTATTTAAAATGATTTTAGAGATTCTGGGTCACCTAACGTACTGAGGGATAATTTTTAAAAATTTACTGATGGTAGGGATAAATTTGGCCGGATAGTATAACGGTAGGGGTAAATTTGGTCGGATAGTATAACCGAGGTTAAATGTGGATAATATCCGAAAGTAGAGGGATATATTTGACCCTTTTTCCTTTATTTTATCGTCACTTCGATTAAGTCCCTTTTCTTTTCACAGGTTTGCCCAAGACCACTGAGCTTCGGGCAATTACCTAGGCTATGGCCTCGTCCCCATATGCAAAACCCTCTGCTTCGGTACAACCTACTATTGAGGCTACTGCAAAGAAGGAGGAGAAGACAAGAAATAAGAAAAGGTCCCCTGACCCCCAGGACACTCCCGCCAAGACCAAGAAAATGAGTATTGTGGTTAGGGCCAGAAAGAGTACCAAGAAAAGTACTCGGGCTAGGGCACCACACCCCGATTCTCTTTACCAGCTCAGGTACTACCCTAAAGATGACATGGAGTTTGTCGCCATGAGCTGGCTGATGCTGCACAAGAGCCGGCAGCACTAGAGGGAGGTGACTGTAAGGCCGAACCCTCTTCAGCTCGGGAACCCGAGAAAGAGACTGTGGCCATTGCCTCTCGAGAAGCCACTCCGATTTTGAGAGAAGATACCGACGTCATTGATGTCTCGGAATCGCCATCCCACACGGAGACTCTTTTCAATAAGGCTTAGGCCGTTACAGAAAAGCCGACCAAGGCATCACAAGCCTCGAATGAAGCCCTTAATCTATTTTTCGAAGGTATGGACGTCGGTGCACTGAAATACTACTCTGATTTTGGCCACCCGGAGATCTCAAAAAGGGATGTGCTACCTGGGTTAGGTGGGCCAAATTCGATCCCAAAGCTTGTGAAGCAGTTCCCTGCCCCGAGCGCAGATCCTGACTGTAAGAAGACAGTCATGTTTAAGGTACCGACGGATACCGGGATGCTATCCGAGCTGGTCGGTGTGGCCAGCTACCTTTGTTCCTTGGTAACCGAAGAGGACCAAGTGAAGATGAATAAGGTGGACGTGCCGAGCCTCTTCAACGAAGCACAACAGGTGTTGAACAAGGCATATCTTCTTTTCCTCATATTTTTAAAGAGTTCATTTGCCTTAGCGGATTTTAGCAATTTTGCCCATTATTTATGCCTCGGGCCTTGGTGCTTCATTATGAGAGCTTCCACCGGTCTCGGATGGAGGTAAGCCACCTTGAGTTCGAGCCCAAGGAGCAAGTCTGACAAAAGGACATGTACAAGGCTCTTTGTGAGAAAAAAGATGAGGTCCTCAAGGACCACTCTGTACTTCAAGCCGAGCTAGAAAAAGCTCAAAAGGAGGCCTTGAAGGTGAAATGGGAACATGCCCTTCTGGTCGAAAAGGTAAGAGTGTTTGAGATTAATAACGAGAGGTTAAGCGCAAATGCTAATGCCGCAACCTTGTAGGTCCAAGAGAAGATAAACTTGATTGACCAGCTTAGGGCCGTGATGGACGAGGTCAAAGCCCTAGCCGAGGAGCTGAGGAGAAAAATGGATCTCCCAGCCTCGGAGCGGGATGCCACCAAAGATGATTTGGCATCGACCAAAGTGCAGCTCCGAGTAATGAGGGAAAAAGCCGATAAGTGGTCTCGGCTAAATGAGGAGCTCCGAATACAACTCGACTCGGCCATTATAGAATGGGATGCTCTCGGCCAAGAATATACCGCGCTCAAGTACAAATTGGAGGCGGCAGTGAATGAGGCCTCCGAAGTTCAGGACATGTTGGCCTAGTACAAGAACGATGTGGAGGTAGTTGAGGCCCGTGTAATAACGAAGGTTGATTATGCGAAGTGGCTGTCTCGGAGAGAGACCTTAAAGGAGATCCATGCCCGGGGTTTTGACCTAGAGGCCGAGATCGAAGAAGTGAAGAAGATTGAAGCCGAGGCCAAAGTGAGATACCAGCCCGAAGGTTCGGGCAACGAGTCGGGCTCCAATGAAGACTAGGCGGGAAATGCCTTAGTTTATGTTTTGTTTTCCCTTGTATTTTGCATTTTGTGGCCGTTTTACAGTGTCTATGTAAATACGTTTTGGTATATATGTATATATAAAAAATTTCTTCGGCTATGCATTGTGTCATTTACTTTTCTGTATCTGCTTGTATCTAAGACTTATAATATGACGTCTATGCCTTAGCGTAGAATTTGATATCGTTTAAATTGTTCGTTTCCTAAATCATGGATGAGGCCTGGACTAAGTAATAACTCCGAATTTCTCTGGCTTCGGAGGACTCGATACAAATGAAGTCTTCAAAAATTTTGAACGTTTTAACCAGACATAATCATTTTTTGCTGAAAATGTCTCTTTTCATGGCTGTAATTCAAGACCGAGTAACTTGACCGGGTCTGAAGTAGTCTTTTCAGTGTATTAAAAATATGTAAGGACCTTACTTTTCAAGTACGGACTCAGACATCTCTGAGCCATTTAAGTTGGTCGTGTCCTTTCATGTTTGAGCCCTGCCTAGTAGGCTCGGTGCCTCCGGGATTTAGTAACCCAAATTTCCCGATCTTATTGTCGGGTAGCAGTCCCCAGTTCGGGGAGGCACGTAGGCTTAAGGGTTTTGAACCCAACATTTGTTCTAAGTAACTTTTAACGACAATATTACTTATGCAAATGTGAACCGATGAAACATAGAAGGCAAATTTCTTTTATTACTTTGAACGTTGTGTAAATACTCGATGGTACAAAAGCTATCTTCCATGGAGAGAATAATGTATGTGGGCATAGTTCGTTTGACCGTTTGATCCTTACAATTAATCCTAATATTCAAGCCTTGGCTTTCAATATCAAATAAGAATGCCTTCGACATTCCCGAACTCAGGACTTCGGCTCTTGAATTAGGGTGTGATGTCCCCCCTAGTATTCGAGACTGAATGTTTTAGGGCTTGAATACTATTGCTCTGATACGGATGATCCGCATTCCCCGGTCTCAGACCGGTATTCAAAACTAGGGTAGCACGCTTTACTGTTGCCTCATTAAAAACCTTGCCGTAAAACCCACTTCGGGCAAAAATCGGTCTAAAGGAAAAAGAGTGCAACACATGTTTTTAGACCTAATCCTTAGATTTGACTTTGACTGAGTACCTGCACGGTTTAGTTTAAAGCATAATAAACCACAAAGAAGGTTGTGTCTATACCTTAGCATTAGTATCGCTTTAAGTGTGCCATATTCTAATCGTTGGGTAGTTGTACCCCATTTCTGGATTCGAGCTGGTATGAGCCTTTCCCGGTTATACCGGTGACTCTTTACGGTCCTTCCCAATTTGGGCCTAGTTTCTCGTCATTTGGGTTCTTGGTATGTAGTGTAACTCTCCTCAGTACTAAGTCCCCGACTTGGAAGTGTTGGAGGTTTGCCCTTTGGTTGTAATATCTTCCCATGCGTTCCTTTTATGCCGCTAATCATACTAGGGCAGCTTCTCGCCTTTCGTCTGCTAAATCTAATCTCGTGGCCATGTCCTCGTCATTTGACGTCTCCATAGTGTATTGGAACCTTAGGCTCGATTATCCTACGTCGATCGAAATCAGAGCTTCTGCGCTGTAGACTAGAGAGAATGGTGTTTCATCAGTACTTAACTTCGAAGTCATTCAATAAGCCCATAGGACCTCGGGCAAAATTTCTTTCCATTTTCCTTTTGAGTCGGTCAATATCTTCCTTAGGTTCTGTAGTATAGTTTTGTTTGTTAATTTCGCTCGACCGTTCCCACTTAGGTGGTAGGGCGCCGATAAAATCTTTTTGATTTTCAAAAAATTTATTAATCTTGCTACCGATGAACTACCTCCTGTTGTCGCATGTGATCTCGGCCGGTATCGTGAACCGGCATATTATATGATCCCAAATGAAGTCGATGACCTCTTTTTTCCTAACTTTCTCGAACGCCTATGCTTCGACCCACTTGGAGAAATAATTGGCCATAAGTAAGATGTACTAGGATTTGTCGGGTGCCTACGGCAAGGAGCCGACGATATTCATTCTCTATTTCATGAACGGCCAAGGGGAAAGAACCGGGTGAAGCATCCCCCCTGTTGGTAGATCATCGGGGCATGCCTCTAACATTCACTGCACCTTTGAACAAATTCTTTCGCATCCTTTTCCATCTCATTCCAGTAATAACTGGCTCTGATCAATTTTCGAATGAATGACTCTTCCCCCGAATGGTTTCCACAAGTACCCTCGTGTACTTCCCTTATCACGTAGTTGGTCTCCCCGGGACCCAAGTATCTTGCTAACGGTCCGAAAAATGATTTTCGGTATAATTTTCCCCTAACCAAGCTAAACCTGGCAACCTTAGTTCGTACAGCCCTCGATTCTTTGGGATCCAATGACAATTTTCCTTTCTGAAGGTAGTCTATGTATTTGTTTCTCCAATCCCAAGTTAAGCTTGTTGAGTTACCTCGGCGTGACCTTCCTCTATCACTGAGTTCATCAATTGTACGACCACCCCGGAATTGAATTCATCGGGGTAGACTGATGGCCCTAGATTAGCCAACACATCGGCCTCGTTAGTTTGATCTCGGGGTACATGTCGTAGTGTCCATTCCTTTAACTGTTATAATGTCACTTGCAACTTATCTAAGTATCTCCGCATCCTGTCCTCTTTTACTTCAAATATCTCGTTGACTTGGTTAACAACGAGGAGGGAGTCGCACTTGGCTTCGATCACCTCAGCCCCCAGGCTCTTAGCCAACTCTAGACTTGAAATCATAGCCTCATATTCGTCTTCGTTGTTAGTCAATTTCACACTTCTAATAGACCGCCTTATCACGTCACCCGTAGGTAGTTTTAATACGATTCCCAACCCGGACCCTTTCGTGTTAGAAGCACTGTCTGTGAATATGGTCCAAATCCCCGAGTTAGTCCCCGAGGAAAGAAATAATTCTTTCTCAACCTCGGGGATCAAAGCTGGCATAAATTCGGACACGAAGTCTACTAAAATCTTAGATTTTATAGTAGTTTAGGGTTTGTATTCAATATCATACCCACTAACCTCTACGGCCCATTTGTCTAGGCGACCCGAGAGCTCGGGATTATACATAACATTTCATAGCGGGTACGAGGTCACGACACATATGGGGTGACATTGAAAGTATGGTCTTAGTTTCCTAGATGCGCTTAATAAGGCGGACACTAGTTTCTCTAAGTGCAGATACCTCATTTCAGCATCGCCTAGGGTTCTGCTAACATAATAGATAGGAAACTGGTATCTTCTTCTTCCCGAACAAGGATACCACTTGCCGCTACCTCGGAGACATGCCAAGTAGAGGTATAACTGCTCGTTCGCCTTTGGGGTGTGCAGAAAAGGAGGGATTGATAGGTACCATTTGAGTTCCTCTAAAGCGTATTAACTTTTCGGGGTCCAAGAGAAGTCGTACTTCTTCTTTAGCAATGAGAAAAATTGGTGGCTCTTGTCCGATGACCTCGAAATAAACCGGCCTAATACGGCTATCCGCCTGGTCAGTCTTTGTACTGCCTTGACGTTGTAAACTACAGTGATATCTTTTATGGCTTTTATCTTGTCCGGGTTGATCTCTATTCCCCGGTTAGACACCATGAAATTGAGGAACTTGCCCGAGCCGACCCCGAAAGCACACTTCTCTGGGTTTAGCTTCATGTTATTTTTTCTCAGTATGTCATCTGCAAATGCTTCAGATGGTCCTCTATTCACAGGGACATAACTAACATATCGTCAATATAAACCTTCATTGATTTTCCTATTTGTTCCTTGAACATTTGGTTAACTAGGCATTGATACTTGACATCGACATTACGTTATAACAATAGGTACCAAATTTAGTTATAAAAGAAGTCTTCTCTTGATCACCCGGGTCCATCCGTATTTGGTTGTACCCGGAATAGGCATTGAGAAAACTCAACGTCTCGTGCCCAGCCGTTGCATCGATCATTTGGTCGATGTTAAGCAAAGGAAACGAATCCTTCGGGCATGCCTTGTTCAAGTCCTTATAATCTACACACATATCCTAAGTTTGTTTCGTTTTTTAGGTATGACCACTACGTTAGCTAGCCAATCCGGGTATTTAACGTCCCGAATAAAACCTATTTTCAGAAGTTTAGATACCTCATCTTTGATGAATGCATATTTGATCCCGGACTGCGGCCTCCTCTTCTGTTTGACCGGGTGGAATTTTGGATCCAAGCTTAACTTATGAGTTGTCTCTTCTGGTGGGATCCCTGTCATATCTAAATGGGACCAGGCAAAACAATTGAAATTAGCTTTAAGGAAATCAATAAGTTTTTTTCCTCAGCTCGGGGGTTAATCTTGTGCCCAAGTATACCTTTATGTCCGGTAGATGATCTATCAGTATGACTTTCTCCAATTCCTCGATCGTCGATTTTGTGGCATCAGTATCGTCGGTGCTATGAAGGATCTCGGGACCCCGAAATCATCTTCCTCATTCATTAAGTGTTCCCTCTGTTTCTCCGGCCCAATCAGGGTCAGGACCGGTGATTGATATTTGGTGCCTTCCTCTTTGACCAGTTCTTCACCTTTTGTTGTTGTGACTGCGGGCACCATGACCACCTCCTCTACATCAAACATCTCTTTTGCGGCCGGTTGTTCCCCGCAAATCATTATGATTCCGCCTGGGGTGGGAAATTTCAACACCTGATGTAGGGTCGAAAAGGCACTACTCTCATGCTATGGATCCATGATCTTCCGAATAAGGTATTGTATCTCATATCCCCCTCGATTACATAAAATTTTGTTTCCTGGGTAGTCCCGGCAGTGTTTAACGGTAGGGTTATTTCTCCTTTCGTTGTCTCACATGCTATGTTGAACCCGTTATACTCGTACTGCTGGTATGATTCGGTTCAATAATACCAGTTGTTCCATGACTCTCTACCGGATTATGTTGACCGAGCTACCTGGATCAATCAATACACTTAACTCGAGATTTATTAATAAGTACGGATATTACCTATGCGTTGTTGTGAGGTTGAATGATGCCCTCGGCGTCCTCGTCACTGAACGAGATGGCCCTTCCGGGATGTAGTCCCGAGTACGTTTTTCCCTTGTGATAGAAACTTTGGTGCGCTTAATCATAGGCCCTTGTGGGATATTCACTCCTCCAATGATCATGTTAATCACGTATTGAGGTTCTTCCTATGCAGTTTGTTTATTGGCGTCCCTGTTTCTGAAATGATTTTTGGCTCGCTCACTTAGGAATTCCCGAAGATGTCTGTTGTTGAATAGACGAGCCACTTCTTCCCTTTGCTGTCGACAATACTTGGTCCTGTGATCATGGGTACCATGGTATTTACATATCAAGTTGGGATCTCTCTGTGCGGGATCAGACTAGAGCGGCCTTGGCCACTTGGTCTCCTTGACGCGGCCAATGGCCGATACTATACTCGCTACATCAACGTTGAAGTTATATTCTGATAGTCTCGGGGCCTCTCTGCCCCCAACTAGTCTGTCGAAACAGCTCTTACTCATCAGACCTCGGTTGCTAGGACCTTGGTCGCTTCTCCTGTCATTCCTGGTCAGGTGGCGACCGGATCCGTTTCCCCTTCTATCCAAGCTATATGGATGATATCTCTCTCGGGTCAGCCTCAGCTCCTAATCCACAATTCGTTTAGACCTGTCATTTACTTTGTTGGGGTAAACATACCCCGAGGGGGCCCCCAACTGGTCGCCATGGACTCTAATCTTTGACTGGTACCTATTATGAACATCGGCCCAAGTGACCACCGGGTACACCACCAAGTTTTTCTTCCATTGTTGGGAAGCAATGAAACTTCGGGGGTTGAGTTCTTGAGTAAACGCCTGAACGGATCAATCATCTACAATCAATGGTAGGTCCATTCGTTCCATCTGAAACCTCCACACGAACCCCTTAAGCATCTCGTTGTTCCTGACTTTGATGAGGTTCGATTTCCTTGTGTCGACCTTGATAGTGCCAATATGGGCTTTAACGAAGGCATCTGCAAGCATAGAAAATGAATCAATAGAATTTGGAGGTAGGTTGTGGTACCATATCATTGCTCATTTGGACAAGGTCTCCCTAAATATTTTCAGCAACACCGATTCGATCTCGTCGTCTTCTAGGTCATTGCCTTTTATTGCGCATGTGTAAGAGGTTACATGCTCGTTTGGATATGTGGTCCCGTTATACTTGGGAATATCGGGCATTCAAAACCTCTTTGGAATTGGCTTCGGTGCCACGCTCGGGGAGAAAGGTTTCTGAATGAACTTTTTGGAATCTGGTCCTTTCAATATTGGAGGCGCTCCCGGGATCTGATCTACCCTTGAGTTGTAAGTCTCCACCTTCTTGTCATTTACCTCTATCTTCTTTTTGCCAAACTCCACCCGTTTTGTTAGTGCTTCGAGCATCTTCATCACCTCGAAAGTCTCACCGGGCCCGAACCCATCTGGTTGTGTAATAATCCATTTGTCTCTCCGAACGTTTTCCCTAACCCGCTCGGGTTCGGCCTCGTACTGTGCGTGATTTTGACTCGGCAGTTGTGTTATTGCCACTTGCGGAGCTTGGAGCATTTCAAAAATCAATAACAAGCTTACTCCATCATCTTCCCCTTCGGGCGCTTCTCGACCTGACGGCCGGGGTGCTCCACAAATGCTATTTTCGGGATCAGTTGGCATGTTGATGGCAACTTGCGAGTTGGCATCGATTGGGTTAGCTATTGGGACACTATTAGGATCAACAGGGGAAACGTCATTGCTTGGTACCACGTTATTGTTTTTACCGTGGTGTCCTGACTCAACGTCAACGTTCAAGTGAGAAGACTGAAAATTTGACATTCTAAACAGACCTGAAATCAAACAGTAAAGAGCAAGTATAAAATAGGGTGTATTATGGAGATTCATATTAAATCACAACTATTATCCCTAGCCCCATGGTGGGCATCAAACTGTTTACCCTTAAAACGAGTAACAATTGAATTTATACGAGGTTTAAAGGATACGTGATTTAATTTAACACGAATGATCTAAGAATAACAAATAATTGAATTGAAGGAAAATAAAATGATCAAACCAAACACGGTGAATAATTAGGCCTGGCTTGTACGATGAACATCGCAAGTTAGTTCCGATTAAGCCTCCGAAATGGGCTTGGTTGCAACTAAATAAACAAGCAGTTGAAGAACATTTTTTAACAGTGATTAGAAAACAAAAATAACTTTATTGCTTTGATATGCATGCCAATAGTAGTCCTTAAAATAAAAAAAGTTTCCCCTATTATATAGTCGGGGAGTATTAATCCCAGTACAAGTCTATGTAAGGTAAAAATCTTTTTCTTTTGGTAAACCATGATAGGCCGTTGATACTTGACGAGATTTGCGCCGTAATATCTAGTTAAGAGCGGATATTTCGGCCCCTTGTCTGTTCTTTCCAACCGTCTTTCCTCTAGTCTCGGTCCTTTATTTTGCTCGAACTCGATTCTTTCCATATTTGACCGTGTCTGGTTCTTGGTGCATCATTCATCCTCCCCGGGCTTTGATCTGTGGGAGCCCTCGATTTTACCCGAGATCATTTAGGATAAACTGTCCTCTCGTTTCTTTATCGGGAAATCGGGGGTAACTTTATCCCCGATTTTACCCGTACACACCTATATCAATAATAATACAATAAAAAAATTGTTATTAACTAATATATTTGAGGTACAAAATGTAAAATTAAAAGATGTGAGTTCTTGATTAATGGTGATTGTATTTAGATAGATCAATAAAGGTTTTGCCATACCGAAATTCTCATACATATAAATGCAAACACTGTTAGAAGAAAATGCTAAAATAAAATAATAATTAATATGATTATAAATCCAAACAATACATACATTTAACCCAAATTTTGATCAATCCATAGCTTTTCTTTCGTGTCTCACAAGAATGACCTATTTAATTTAAATATCAAGAGATATAATCTATCACTAATTTATTAAAATTTTAAGTGGACACAACTTAGTTGAATTCAAAGATCACCACAAGCTAATACCTAAATATTAGTACAACAAAAATAAGATAGTCTTAATTATTTTTCTTGCCAAATAATTATCCCAAAATTTTAAAATACACTCTTTTATTAATTGTGATTAATAAATTATTGTTGTCATTCGCAAAAGGCTCTAACTTCAAATTTCTGGCTTTTGGCCAAACTTATCTTTCTATATAGCATTTTTCTTAAATTTCCCCTCAATTCCTTCATATAAAAATTCCAGGAAAAAAAATGTTCTTTTTTCTTTCAAAAAATACAGATTCTCTTTTGTGTTTTGATTATTAACTAATATTACAATGAATTTTAAAATGCTAGCACTAATGATAGTAACATCTAAAATAAAATTTTGAACATCGTATATGTTTATAGAGAAAAACAGAATTGAGAACCTAAAATATCCCTGAATATAAAAGGAGTGTCGATTGATATTATCAATTTTAATATCAGTTAGTTCTTACTTATTCTTTGTGGACTTTACCTTTTTAAAATTAAATTTATTAGTTTAAGCAAGAGACAATATATATTCTCGATCATTTTTTTTATTCAAAGCAAAATTATTGAAACGGGTGTAACTTAGTTCATTCGTATTTAATGGCCATGATTATAATTAGATCTTGATAAATAAGAAATTGAATTTAAATTTTAGGTTTTTCTTCTTTGGATATAAATTAGATTAAGGAGTTATAGCATTTCTTTCTTTCTTTGATTTTAAATGCCTTAACAGAATCATGTGTTACCTTTCATAACCAAAAGTTGTTTAAGTAAGCTATAATTGTTTGGCATGTTGACATCTACCTCTATTTTGCTTGAATTCATTTAATTTGCTTATGGATCGTTGATACTCTAAGAGAACCAGTAACATGTGACTTCAAATTAATCTTAGCTTAACTTAACTCTATCTATATTTCTACTTGTAACATTTAACATTGGTGATGGTTTCGAGTCACTGTTTAGTTGTTGATAACTTTGAACTTTGAACGCAAGTTAATTCCGGTTGTACCTCTTTGTTCTTTGAAAGACATGTTTGGCTCTTTGCTTCTATTTTGAACTTTCTGTAAGAATTCCTTTACCTGTATCTTTGATGCCATGCCTAAGCTCTGCTCATCTCTCTTGGAAAATAACTTGTCTCAATTGCCCTATCTGTTTAACAATACATGTTTGATTGAACTTCATCTCTAAGAGCATGTCCACAAAAGTTCTATTATTGCTTGTTTGATCAATTTGCATTCGCCTCTGAATATGCTTGTCTATTAATGCCTGACATGAAACTATTATTTATGGACTATGTCTATTAATGCTCATATGAGTTGTAGGTTCAAGTCTCTTAGAAATCATGCCTTCAGGTCTCAACATTTCTGCTTTGAACATGCTTTAATTTATTCTCTAATTAGTTTTGATTAATTTAAGGGAATACAAGATCTTGTGTTGCTTGCTTACTCTGTTTTTTTTTAGTAATTACTATAACCATAAGAAGCATGTTAATTAGAACCTTTTCTGTTTTCTGTGAAATCAATCTGGATTTTAAACAGTACCATCCCTATGTCTTCTCTCTTATACTGAATTTTGACTCTGCTATACTCTATGTGTACATGCTTGGCGTACTTGTTGCTTGTAATTTAATTCGATTGACATTAGGAATCTTGCTTTAGGACTTTATTTGAAAAAATTCCCGTTTTATGTGTGTTTCTTTGGTGCATTAAAACATGTTTTTGTTTCAAGAATTCTTGTGAGTTTTACTATAAGATCTAAATGTAATCCTGTACAAGTTTATTTCCAACTTTGCATATAGAGAACTTTCCTATAGGAATTCATATTTGTGTTTAGTTGTTTGGGAATAAGTAGTAAGAGTAAGAGGGAGGTTTTTGGTCTGAACTGGATTTGGGGCTCGTGTAATTGGATTATTCTTGTGGAATTTACACATCATATAACCTCTTTACGATTTATTTAAATAAATTACAATTACTTTCAGAAAATTACATAAAATACAATCTATTACAATTTTTTAACTTTCTAACGGGATTGTATACTACTTTAATATCCCTTAATTATGTCATTTTAAGACTTGAAAATCGGAATTGTCGTGACATCTATCAACATATTAAAACATAATTATCTAAGATTCTCCTAAAAATACTACCACTTAACATGGATTGCTTTTACTTCAATTTTATTAATTCTTTCTCTTTCATCTTCAATAAATCAATAACTCCTTCATATTGGAATGCAATTAACTATTTTCATGGTCTTTCCCCAAAAATAGGATATTTCAATTTAGGACTTAATTTCTCCGGGCTATAATCATTTAAGTTCATTGATGGAGCAATGTGTAACGACCCGATCGGTTGTTTTGAACTCTAGCGCGTCGTTCGACGGTTTGAGGCCTTGAGTAGTTTCACTTCATATTTTATGACTTGTACGCGTAGTCAGAATTGAGTTTCGGGAAGTTCGGAGTTGATTCAGAAGAAAAATTCTCAATTTGTAAGCTTTAAGTTGGAAGAGTTGACCAAGGTTTGACTTTTGAGTAAACGACCTCAGAATCAGAATTTGAAGGTTCTAATAGGTTCGTATGATGATTTCGAACTTGGGCGTATGTTCGGGTTGAGTATGGGGTAGTCCGGGAGTATTTCAGCGCTTATTGTGGAAAGTTGATATTTTAAAGGTTTTAGAATTTCCTAAGTTTGATTTTAAGTAGACTTTGATGTTATTGATGTTCGTTTGGTATTTCGAGCCTTGGAGTAGGTTCGTATTATGATTCGTGACTCATACGTAAAGTTTGGCATCATTCCTGAATGTTTAGATATGATTCGGACGCGTTCGTCGAAGTTTGAATGTTTGAAAGTAGAAAGAAAGGTTTTGATAATCGATTCGTAGTTTTGATGTTGTTTGGTGTGATTTGAGACCTCGAGCAGGTTCGTGTTATATTTTGGGACTTGTTGGTGTTATTGGATGGGGTTCCGGGAGCCTCGTGTGTATTTCAGGATGGTTTCGGACAAAGTCTCTTTGTTTTATCATTGCTGGTTTCTGGTGTTCCTGGTAAGCATCGCGATCACGAAGAGAAGCAGGTGCTGGGGAGGAATTTGTGCATCGCAAATGCAACAAAGGGGTCGCGAGCACATACATGAGGCTGAGGTGTCCTACGCGAACACGACAGGGTGTCGCGAACACGAAGAAGGAAGGGGAGTTGGGGCCTGGAGGCGCTAAGCCTTCGCGAACGCGTCTCAAGGACGGCGAACGCGAAACAGTAGGACCCGGAGGCATCGCGAACGTGACATGGCAATCGCGAACGTGAAGGAGGATTTTTGGCAGCTGATCTTTTGGCCTTCGTGATCGCGAGGGTATTTCCGCGATCACGAAGAAGGGATTTCTGGGCAGACTTGTTTTAAATCGGGGGTTTGTCTCGTTTTCACCTCATTTCTTCAATGGGAGCCGACTTTGGGATGATTTTGGAGCGCGATTTTCATCATCAATCATGAGGTAAGTGATTTCTACATGTTGTGAGTTAAATACACGAATTTGGATTTCTAACTTCAAGAATTTAAGTGAAAAATGTGGGATTTTTGGTAGAAGCCCTAGAATTGATATTTTCGAGTTTTGACCTCGATTTTGGGCATGAAATTGGAAATAAATTATATATTTGAGTTCATGGTGTTATGGGTAATGTTTATCTTCGAAAAGTTTTTGAATCCAAGCACGTGGGACCGAGGGTTGACTTTGTTGACTTTTTTAGCGTACTTGAAAATTATTATAAATTAATTAATTATGAGTGTTGGAGTATATGTTTATTGGTTTACATGACTGTTTGACTAGTTTCGGATCGATGGATATTGGTTTGAGGTGTTAGAGAGGCATTGAATCGGTTATGGAGCTTCGGAGCGAGATAAGTCTCCTGTCTAATCTTGTGAGGGGAAAACTACCCTGTGAGTATCAAATTTGTTATGGGCGACTAGTTGTGGGTGCTACGTATACACGAAGTGACGAGAGTCCGTACGTAGCTAAAAGCATGTTTATATTCAGATAGACTTAGTACTTTATTATGTAATATTTAAATTATTTGAACTCAATTTGCTAGCTTAATTAATTGAATTTATAATTGAAATTGATTTGGGACTATATCAGACCGAGCTTTATCACCTTGAGTTGTTTGGAAAGATAGTTGATAAATGGTAAATATCATGTTTACTTTATGCTCATGTACCTGTGTTGTAAGCATGTTACCCGTAATTCGATAAGTTTCTTCCTTTTCTGTGGATCGAGCCGAACACCTCAGCAGTATATTGAGATGCATCTCTGGTTCGCGCCGGTTGACCATCAGCAGTGTACACACCACTCTGGATCGGGTCATACGACCTCGGCATAATCGTGCGTAATACCACTAGGAGTCCGAATATTCATGAGATTCCCTTGATTGAGACCTGACACTTATATGGTATTCCTTATCCGTTTGAGATTGTACTTGATATTTCTGATCTACTAAGATAGCACATGAGATTTGAGAGATTTATATCATTAAAAGAAACATTGGAGAATTATGTGAGTTACAGTTGTTACCTAATTGTTATTGTTGTGTTTCATATATGTTTATAATTTATTATATTGCTTCGTTGGACCACTAGTAAGTGTCAATATCGACCTCTCGTTGTTACTTCTCTGAGGTTAGGTTAGATACTTACTGGGTATGCATCGATTTACGTAATCATGCTACACTTCTGCACTAAATGTGTAGGATCTGACAGGTTCATATGGGGGTTATCTTGGCGCGTAGGCGTAGCTGCTGAGGGGATTTTATGGTGAGCTGTATTCCATGCTACGTGTTGCAGCCCATAGAATCTCCATCATATTTACTTACTTTCTCTTGTCTAATTTATATTCCAGACAAATGTGTTATTATTATTGTACTCCTTAGTAAATGCTCATGCCCTTGTGACACAGGGTTTTGGGATATTCTAGTTAATATTTATGGCTTTGATTTAATATTGTCACATTTTATTTTATGTCTTACTAATATAGTATGTACTTATGATTTCAAAAGTAATAAAATGAATAATTATTTTGATGATTCACCGTTGGCTTGCCTAACGATGACGTTGGGTACCATCACGGCCTATTGTGGATTTTGGGTCGTGACAGCTTGGTATCAGAGCTCTAGATTCACTTAGGTCTCACGAGTCATGAGCAAGTCTAGTAGAGTCTTACGCATCGGTACAGAGACATGCGTACTTATCTTCGAGAGGTTACAGGGCTGTTAGGAGAACTTCCCTTCTTCATTCTTCGTCGTGCAATTTGATTCTGTTAAATCTTATGCCTTAATTTCCTTCCTACTTATTCCTATACGATGTTGAGCGCTTGTTATCAATTGGGCATCGAAGAGTTGTAGTGGTACTGTAGATGCGATGCAGGATGTTTCTCCTTGTGTATTCGGGCAGGCTATTATCGTCGCCCGGTGGAAGGGTGTTCTGTCGTTTCTGCCCACTGTTAGTGTTGCCTATGATTTCGAGGCTATGCACAGTGTATTATGATGTTCAAATGTTGTTATCGCGCAATGTTGGTGTAAATGGTAGGGTGCTTATTTATGTGTCATGGCAATGAATAACTCGAAAAGATGATTTCTCGGTTCATGGTTTAGAGGTTTGAAATTTAATTCCAGCAGAGGAAAGGCAATTGGACTATGGATGACCAGACCTTGGTTGACGGAGTAGCGAGACTTGATATTTTCGAATATGGTGGTATTCTTATTTGTGATATGGTATCGTCGTCCTTGTTGGAATACATTAAGTCTTATCGTTGTTATGGTATCCTTTGATTTGTCTTCGGGGCAGGATATTGTGGTATGGTGCCTAAGCAACGGTTATCAGAGATGGCGGTATATGTCTGTTTCAGGGTCGAATCGGTGTTTCTAATATTGACGGCTCAAGAGAGATGATCTTTATGAAGGCTCAGAGTTGGTGGCAATTTATCCGTTCGGGTGCTAGAAAGATGGATTATGATTTGAGGTAGCATTTTGGCAGCGAAGGAGGAGGAAGGACATAATGGGATGTGTCTCGCGTGGTCGAATTGCTAGCAGATCAAGTATGAACAACATGGGCCGAGTAGTTGCTTAAGGAGATGGTTTAATTGAAGTGGGAGTGGCACAGTAGCGTATGGATTCTGTGGTAGGATAGACACATACTTTGAAAAAGTTTAGAGCGATTTGGGGATCATGGTGGACAATGACTAAATCTATGAATTTCATCTGGGATGGTGGCTACTATACTGAGGAAGTTTGAATATGACGGAAAGGAGTTTGCTTGGAATGAAGAGGGGTGTGAAAGCTTGATTATCGTTTTGGGATGCAACATGACTTCGAGTTTTGGAACGTATAGTTGAACCTTCAGTTGATGCTAGTGGGGAATGAACAGACTCTTACAGCTGGCGGACGAGCATGGGCTCAGGAGGGTTTATTGATTTCGTGGTAGTTGTAACCAGGGCAATGTCATTGGAAGACGTCGATATGGAATTACTCAAGTGGGATATCTCCTGTGAGTAGGCTAGCAGTTGTGTGATTTTTGATAAAGTTCCTACGAAGAGTTCTACTTTCTACCCAGCGGGAGGCATGTACTGCTATGTGAGCTTGGTCTCTTTAAGACGATTGTATGACTGTCAGGAGTCGAATGTGCGATTGTGACTGATAATTCAGAATATTTTATGAAAAGTTGAACAAGAGATTATGAGAAATTTGGCGGGCTAACAGTGCGAGATCATGGTAATTGAGAAGGAGGAGTCATTGTGGGTTCTAGATTTATGTGATTATAGCTGGAGCCCACCGTCTACGATTAGGTCACATGGTTGTGTGCCTGTGCAGTTTCTGGTTATCGGTACATTGGTGGATTAGTTATGACCAAGAAAAGAAAACATCAAGGGTATTTCAGACAAGGATTTTGAGGAATATATGCTACATTTCCCCTTATCGATTCATGTGCTACTATTGGGACGAATCAGAGTTTATGCTTCTTGTGGATGTGATGTACAAGGAAAAGAATTCATTCGGTTGTTTATTTGGGAGTGTTCATATGCTAACAGAGCACTAGTGTTTAGTTATATATTCGGGACCAGGTCAGAGTGGGTGACTCTCGATAATGGTTCTCGTGGGTTCACGAATTAAAGTGCGGTGCCTAAGGATTTTGGGTTCGTTGTGTGCTGAGGGATTGAGTTTTGCAGCAGCGTGTGAAGGGGTACTTGGAGAATTTCTATATTATCATCAGGTATGCGGTGCAATATTAAAAAAATAGGAGAAAACATCTTCGGATTTGCAGAAGGTCTTCAGAACGGGTGTATTAGTTGGAGATATTATTGAGTACATGTGGAGGGTATAAAATGGCTTATGGGCATTGAGACTATGTGGTCTCATGATTTGGATCACTCGGGATGAGTGTTGTTTGAGGTCCGTTATGTGTTTGGATAGAGCTATTATTTTGAAGGCAAGTCAAGAGTAAATTGGAAGAAGTTGACTAAGTTGGCAATGGTTTGAATCAGCATGACTGTGGAAATGATCACACTACAACAAAAATGATCTTTAACGGCAATAAAATTCTTCTTTAGCGGCAATATCAATTGCCGCTAAAACCTTTATCGGCAATTGATTATTCGCCATTGTATCCAGCGTCGCTAAAAGTATTTGCGGCAATTTCACCGAAAGCTAGTAAAGACACTATTAATTGCCACTAATAGCTGTTATATTTAGCGGCATTTGTGAACCGGCGATTCCAATGGCCGCTAAAAACTACGCTAGAGATATGCTAACTCATAGATTTAGCAGCCTTTGTTATTGCCGATAAAGACCTATTATTAATGATCAATATAATAGACGTCTTTTAGTGGCAATTGTAATGATAGCTAAAACTACTTTAAATTTGTCGTTATTTATCTTTATTAGCTTTTGTTATAGCTTAAAAGGTTCCACTTTATTGCCAATAAAAGATTAATTATTTTGGCCACTTAAAGAATTACACTTATTTTTCAACTTGATTGAAGCATACTAATACTCGGCCCAAAAAATTTAAATGAAATAAAAGTTTGTAAGAAACCACACCGATATCCATTCGAATAAGATCTATTTCATTAAATTTACAAAAAACAAAAACTTCTAATCCATGGTTTCAAAGTGCCGACAATATAAGAGAAAGAATAAACCATTTGACTCCAATATCATTTTTAATCTAACAAATATCTCGTCATAATCATATTGACATTCTTCCTTTGAGTCCGGCTAGAAGAAGTCATCAGTGTTGGGATGTCATTGCTTTGAATCTGCACCATTTCCTTATTCTTCTATTTCTTGTTTCAAGCCAGAGCTAGTTGGTCTAAAATAAAATTGCAGAAACTGGTCTTTCTGAAGCATCAGGCTTCAACTATAGCATTTCTAAGAGCATCTGGTTGTCTTTCAAAGGTTCTACCTCTCTTGTTACATATGACTCAATGTGTAGCTGTAATAATAAAACATCATAGGTGATTCTTGAAAAGGGAAGGAGAAGGTCTAGCATGCCGAGATGCGCTGGTTTCTTGAAAGTATCAAGGAGAACTTTTGGTACCTTGCAGCTTGTTGAGCCAGCAATATAAATAAGCTCTCAATAATGGAGTGATGCCACTGCCTCCACTCGCCATTACTAGAATCTGATGTCTGGAACCAATTTTCTACAAATCAATCAAGGTAAAGAATGTTGACGCAACATAAGGATAAAGTCCTTAACTTAAATTTTAAGTGAAAAGGAATTGTTGCTTCTCTACAAGACTGATATCTCAAGAATTGGGTTGAAGATGGTCTACTGTTGTAGTTGATGAGAGCTTCGCAAACAACTTCGAAGACTAAGAGACATATAAAGAAGCTGATATGATCCATACAATGATTTCACAAAAATTACCTAAGAAGAAAGTAGGCTTTTTGTTTTACTAATTTAACTATAATAACTAATAGCATTCATAAACTAATTGATCATTGACAATTATTGTATACGATGCAAAAATAGAGACAATAGTTTGAGGAGTTATATTGTAAGGTGACTAGTTGCTATAATCTACTGTTATACAAGGATTTATCACTTAATGGAGAAGGCAAAAATAGTTAAAGGGATTAACTGCATAATATTCACCCCTTTTATCATCTACGGCAAATTATATTTGTCATTAGTCAATTGAAATAGTCGTCCTCATTAATTAAATTCATATCCCTACTTCAAACAGTAATCAATCTCAACTATATCTGTATGACTAAGCCAAGATATGAACATATCGCTAAATAAGTATGCCTATCTCGTGCTTGACTGACCCTGGCATGTACATATACTAGTATTCAGAACCATCGCGAGAAACACTTTGCCGAAAATCATCAACTTTACTATTAGAGTTTATAGTTAAAAGTTATAAAATTCTCCAACATGTCAACTCGGGATTTAGGAAAAAGCTGCATAAGTCATGGTAAGGGACACAATTATCTTTATTCTCAATACATTTATCAGATATATTAACTCAAATCAGATCTAAGTTCTAACATAATGCAAAAGCATTAATCAAACATTGAAACTATTGGACTTAAAAATTAAAAGGACGAACTTTGAACTTTGTGGAAAAGAAAATAAAAGAACTAAAGATCCATCGTGTCCACCTGCAAGATAAAAATAGAGAGCTTACGCCTTATGCATTACATACAGACAACATCAAATGTGGATGTCCACCAAAAAATGAAAAAATGAAAAGGAGCTTTCTCTAAACTTTTGAATATCTCCAAAATGATTTCATATACAAGGTCATACAGTAACAAAATATCATAGCAAAATATTATTTTTGGTAGAGAAACTTCAAAAGTTATCACTTCAGAAGCAAATTTAACAGGGGAAGGATCATGGATTTGATGAACCTAAGGAGAATTAGACAGTTTAAAAGATTTTCATTGATCAAAAATAGATACAATAGTGTAGTAACAACTTATAGATATCACATCAGTTATATATCCCACTTCTTAATACAATATCTCTGTGTGATATTTTATCGAACACCAAATAAGCTGCTTGAACTTTTCCTTTAGAGGCAAATACAACAGCGATATAGTAATAAACAAATGAATCATAAACAAACCCAATATCCTATCATTTTATCAAAGTACTTTATAATCTTGTATTTTTCCAACAGAACTAGACTTCTGTATACACATAAAGAAAAATATTTACTCCGTAGATGAAACACGAAATACAACAAAAATCTTAAGAATTATTTTTGGATCAAAGGGTTTGTAATGGTTAAAGTAGAGCATCACACATCTGCCCACCGTGTTCATTCGACATAGCATTGCTTATGGAGGAGTCTTCAGGCATTGGATGTTATTCTCATCGTCAGCTATTATATGTAATACTCTATTATGCCATGTGAGTTGTGAGACAACTCGATTATTCTCACATGTGTTGTAATCCCGTGTAGCTTGTGGTGTTATATGAGCAAGATGGCTCTCGAGATGCAGGTTGTTTATTGCACCTTAGTCGTGCTTGGAATTTTGTCGCGCATGGCGCTATCTGTCCTCCCAGGGTTGTGTTTATGCACTTAGCGTGCTTATGGTTGATACTCGGGCATTTTGTGGGTATGCGCATTTTGGCTCGGTAGGTATTTCCTTACTGATTGTTATGTGTGGATCGGGTGGCACACCACCACAGGTATGATGTTTGCATTGGGTTGCACGCCGCAACGATATCATGTGTGGATCCGGTTACACGCCGCAACAGTGAGGTGTTGAGTACGGTTACTTATACTTATTTTGTGTGCCTTATTTCTCATCTCTGAGATAGGTTCATAGCATATGTTTGACCATTTTATTTGTTACGCGGGCTGGATAGTTCTTTACCCAAGTTCGTTTTTCCTTAGTTGATCGTATTCGAGTTGTGTCTTGTTGAAGCATTGATGTTGTCATATGAGATTTTAGGTGGTTTTTGATGTGTCTTGTCGGTCGAGAAGCTTGTACTGGGTGATACGAGGTTGTCGGGTCTGAAATTAGTGGAATCAGATTTCTATAAGTTATATTATGAGGGAAAGATGTCACTATTCAGTTCAGAATGAGGCAAGGGTTCTTGTTGAGCGGAGAAATTCCATGAATTATTGATTTGGTATGTGGTTATGAATTTCTACACATCTCTTTCATCATTGCAGTATTGCGAGGTTTGGGACCGGACCTATATGTGTCATGATATATACCGCGGGCATCAGATTCGTGAATTTGCAGCTATTGTGGTTGAAGGATGTTATATTGGGCATACGAATTCTGCGGTGCAATGTGTGATTACAGAAAGTTGGATGCTCACATTTTGGGTTCAGCGTGTTGAGATTGATACGATGTTCGTATGTTAAAATCAGGTCTCGTAGAGAATTTCGAATGTTGAAATTTGGTTCTAAGGCTTATGGGCTAAGGTAGCAGGAAGGATCTTCAGTCTGGCTCGAGCTAGTGTGCTCACATGGGTTGTGGTGGCACGGGTAGCTGCACGAGGTGTTAATAAACGATTTTGAGCAACTCCGGAACGGTTCTTGGCAATTGCGAGGATGAGCATATGTTTAAGTGGGGCAGAATGTAAATGACACAACCGGTCGTTTTAAGATCTAGTGCATTGTTCGATGGTTTGAGGCCTTGAGTAACTTCACTTCATGTTTTATGACTTGTACGCCTAGTCGAAATTGAATTTCGGGAAGTTCGAAGTTGATTCGGAAGGATAATTCTCAATTCAGAAGCTTTAACTTGGAAGAGTTGACCAAGGTTTGAATTTTGAGTAAACGATCTCGGAATCGGTATTTGAAGGTTTCAATAGGTTCGTTTGATGATTTCGGACTTGGGCGTATGTTCGGGTTGAGTATCAGGTGGTCAGGGAGCATTTCAGCGCTTATTGTCGAAAGTTAGCATTTTAAAAGTTTTAGAATTTCCTAAGTTTGATTTGAAGTAGACTTTGATATTATTATTGTCCGTTTGGTATTCCGAGCCTTGGAATAGGCTCGTATTTTGATTTGTGACTCGCACCTAAAGTTTGATGTCATTCTGAAATGTTTAGATATGATTCGGATGCGTTCGTCGACGTTTGAATGTTTGAAAGTTGAAAGAAAGGTTTCGATCATTGATTCGTAGTTTTGGTGTTGTTTGGTGTGTTTGAGGCCTCGAGCAGGTTTGTGTTATGTTTTGGGACTTGTTGGTGTGATTGGATGGGGTCCCAGGAGTCTCGAGTGTGTTTCGGGATGGTTTCTAACAAAGTCTCCTTGTTTTATCATTGATGGTTTCTAGAGTTCCTGGTAAGCATCACGATCGCGGGTAAGGGGATACGGTCGCAAAGAGAAGCTGGAGTTGGAGTTGGGGAGGGTTTTGTGCATCGCAAACGAGACAAAGGGTTCGCGAACACGTAGATGAGGTTGAGATGTCCTACTCGAACGTGACAGGGTGTCGCGAACGCAAAGAAGGAAGGGGAGCTGGGGCCTGGAGGCGCTAAGCCTTCGCGAACGAGGCTCAAGGACAGGGCATCACGAATGCAACATGGCAATCGCAAATGCGAAGGAGGATTTTCGTCAGCTGATCTTTTGGCCTTCATGATTTCGAGGGTATTTCCACGATCGGGAAGAAGGGCTTTCTGGGCAGAGTTATTTTAAATCGGGGATTTGGCTCGTTTCACCTCATTTCTTCCATAGGAGCCGACTTTGGGGAGATTTTGGAGCGCCATTTTTATCATCAATCATGAGGTAAGTGATTTATACACGTTGTGAGTTAAATACACGAATTTAGGCTTGTGGAAAATGTGGGATTTTTGGTAGAAGCCCTAGAATTGATATTTTTAAGTTTCGACCACGATCTTTGGCGTGGAATTGGAAATAAATTATATAATTGAGTTCGTGGTGTCATGGGTAATGTTTATCTTCGAAATACTTTGGAATCCAGGCGCGTGTGCTCGAGGATTGACTTTGTTGACATTTCGAGCAGAGTTAGAAATTGTTATAAATTGATTAATTATGAGTGTTGGAGTATATTTTTATCGGTTTGCATGATATTTTGACTAGTTTCGGATCGATGGACATTGGTTTGAGGTGTTAGAGAGGCGTGAGAGACGGTTATGGAGCTTCGGAACGAGGTAAGTCTCCTATCTAACCTTGAGAGAGGGAAACTACCACGCAGGTATAAACATTGTTATGTGCTACTAGTTGTGGGTGATACGTACACATGAAGTGACGAGAGTCCGTACGTAGCTAAAAGCATGTTTATGTTCGAGTAGACTTAGGACTTTATCATGTAATATTTGAATTATTTGAACTCAATTTGCTAGTTTAATTTAATTGAAATTGATTTGGGAATATATCGGGTTGAGCTTTATCACCTTGAGTTGTTTGGCAAGATATTTGATAAATGGTAAATGTCATGTTTACTTTATGCTCCTATACCTGTGTTGTAAGAAAGTGGCCCGTAATTCGATAAGTTTCTTCCTTTCCTGTGGATCGGGCCGAACGCCTCAGAGTATATTGTGATGCATCTCTGGTTCGCGTCGGTCGACCATCGACAGTGTACACACCACTCTGGATCGGGTCATACGACCTCGGCATAATCGTGCATAATACCGCTAGGAGTCCGAATATTCATGAGATTCCCCTTGACTGAGACCTGACACTTATATGTTATTCCTTATCAGTTTGAGATTGTACTTGATATTTCTGATCTACTGAGATAGCACATGAGATTTGAGAGATTTATATCATTAAAAGAAACATTGGAGAATTATGTGAGTTACAGTTTTTACCTCATTGTTACTGTTGTATTTCATATCTGTTTATAACTTGTTATATTGCTTCGTTAGACCACTAGTAAGTGTCAATGTCGACCCCTCGTTAGTACTTCTCTGAGGTTAGGTTAGATACTTACTGGGTATGTATTGATTTACGTACTCATGCTACACTTCTGCACTAAATGTGCAGGATCTGACAGGTTCATATGGTGGTCATCTTGGCGTATAGGCGTAGCTGCTGAGGGGACTTTATGGTGAGCTGTATTCCATGCTATGTGTCGCAGCCCACAAAATCTCCATCATATTTACTTACTTTTTCCTGTCTAATTTATATTCCAGATAGATGTGTTATTATTATTGTACTGCTTAGTAAATGCTCATGCACTTGTGACATAGGATTTTGGGATATTCTAGTTGATATTTATGGCTTTGCTTTAATATTGTCACCTTTTATTTTATGTCTTGCTAATATAGTATGTACTTGTTATTTCAAAATTAATAAAATGAATAATTATTTTGATGATTCACTGTTGGTTTGCCTAACGATGACGTTGGGTGCCATCACGACCTATTGTTGATTTTGGGTCGTGATAGCTTGGTATCAAAGCTCTAGGTACACATACGCCTCACGAGTCATGATCAAGTCTAGTAGAGTCTTACACATCGGTACAGAGACATCCGTACTTATCTTCGAGAGGCTACAAGGCTGTTAGGAGGACTTCCCTTCTTCATTCCTCGTCGTGCAATTTGATTTTGTTGAAGCTTATGCCTTCATTTCCTTCCTACTCATTCCTATACGATGTTGAGCGCTTGTTATCAATTGGGCATCGAAGAGTTGTAGTGGTACTACAGATGCGGTGCATGATGTTTCTCCCTGCGTATTTGGGCAGGCTAATATCGTCGCCTGGTGGAAGGGTGTTTTGTTGTTTCTGCCCATTGTTACTGTTGCCTATGATTTCGAGGCTATGCACAATGTATTATGATGTTCAAACATTATTATCGCGCAGTGTGGGTGTAAATGGTAGGGTGCTTATTTATGTGTCATGGCACTGAATGACAGGAAAAGATGATTTCTTGGTTCATGGTTTAGAGGTTCGGAATTTAATTCCAGCGGAGGAAAGGCAATTGGACTATGGATGACCAGACCTTGGTTGACGGAGTAGCGAGACTTGATATTTTCGAACATGGTGGCATTCTCATTTGTGATGTGGTATCGTCGTCCTTGTTGGAACACATTAAGTCTTATCGGTGTTATGGTATCCTTTGATTTGTCTTTGGGACAGGATGTTGTGGTATGGTGCCTAAGCAGCGGTTATCAGAGATGGTGGTGTATGTCATCTTCAGGGTCGAATCAGTGTTTCTAATGTTGATGGCTCGAGAGAGATGATCTTTATGAAGGCTCAGAGTTGGTGGAAATTTATCCGTTCGGGTGCTACAAAGATGGATTATGATTTGAGCTAGCATTTTGGCAGCGAAAGAGGAGGAAGGACATAGTGGGAGGTGTCTCGCGGTGGTCAAATTGCTAGCAGATCAAGTATGAACAACAAAGACCGAGTAGTTGCTTAAGGACATGGTTTAACTGAAGTGGGAGTGACAGAGTAGCGTATGGATTCTGTGGTAGGATAGACACATACTTTGAGAAAGTTTAGAGCGATTTGGGGATCATGGTAGACAATGACTAAATCTATGAATTTCATTTGGGATGGTAGCTACTGTACTGAGGAAGTTTGAATATGACGGAAAGGCGTTTGCTTGGAATAAAGAGGGGCGTGAAAGCTTGATTATCGTTTTGGGATGCAACATGACTTTGAATTTTGGAACGTATAGTTGGACCTTCAGTTGACGCTAGTGGGGAATGAACAGACTCTTACAGCAAGCGGACGAGCATATGCATAGGAGGGTTTATTGATTTCGTGGTAGTTGTAACCAGGGCAATGTCGTTGGAAGGCGTCGATATGGAATTACACAAGTGGGATATCTCCTGTGAGTAGGCTAGCAGTTGCGTGATTTTTGATAAAGTTCCTACAAGGAGTTCTACTTTCTACCCAGTGGGAGGCATGTACTGTGATATGAGCTTGGTCGCATGAAGACGATGGTACGACTGTCAGGAGGTCGAATGTGCGATTGTGGCTGATAATTTAGAATGTTTTATGAAACGTTTAACAAGAGATTACGAGAAATTTGGATAGTTAACAGTGCGAGATCATGATAATTGGGAAGGAGGAGTCATTATAGGTTCTAGATTTATGTGATTGTAGCTCAAAAGCTATGTGGCAGAGCCCACCGTCTACGATTGGGTCACATGGTTGTGTGCCTGTGCAGTTTCTGGTTATCGGTACATTGGTGGATTAGTTATGACCAAGAAAAGAAAACATCAAGGGTATTTCAGGCAAGGATTTTGATGAATATATGCTACATTTCCCCTTATCGATTCATGTGCAGATTTTGGGACGAATCAGAGTTTATGCTTCTTGTGGATGTTATGTACAAGAAAAAGAATTCATCTGGTTGCTTATTTGGGAGTGTTCATATGCTAACAGAGCACTAGTGTTTAGTTATATATTCGGGACCAGGTCAGAGTGGATGACTTTCGATAATGGTTCTAGTGGGTAAGTCTCCTATCTAACTTTGAGAGAGGCAAACTACCCCGTAGGTATAAAATTTGTCATGTGCTATTAGGTGTGGGTGCTACGTACACACGGAGTGACGAGAGTCTGTACGTAGCTAAAAGCATGTTTATGTTCGGATAGACTTAGGACTTTATCATGTAATATTTAAATTATTTGAACTCAATTTGCTAGCTTAATTAATTGAATTTATAATTGAAATTGATTTGGGAATATATCGGGCTGAGCTTTATCACCTTGAGTTGTTTGGCAAGATATTTGATAAATGGTAAAAGTCATGTTTACTTTATGCTCATGCAATTGTGTTGTAAGAACGTGACTCGCAATTCGATAAGTTTCTTCCTTTCATGTGGATCAGGCCGAACGCCTCGTTAATATATTGAGATGCATATCTGGTTTGCGCCGGTCGACCCTCGGCAGTATACACACCACTTTGGATTGGGCCGTAAGACCTCGGCATAATAGTGCGAAATATCGCTAGGAGTCTGAATATTCATGAGATTTACCTTGATTGAGACATGACACTTATATGGTATTCCTTATCCGTTTGAGATTGTACTTGATATTTCTGATCTGCCGAGATAGCACATGAGATTTTTGAGAGATTTATATCATTAAAAGAAACGTTGGAGAATTGTGTGAGTTACAGTTTTTACCTCATTGTTACTGTTGTGTTTCATATCTGTTTATAATTTATTATATTTTTTCGTTGGACTACTAGTAAGTGTCGATGTCAATCCCTCGTCACTAATTCTCCGGGGTTAGGCTAGATACTTATTGGGTACGCGTTGATTTATGTACTTATGCTATACTTCTGCACTAAATGTGCATGATCTGATAGGTTCATATGGTGGTGATCTTGGCGCGTAGGCACAACTGCTGAGGGGACTTTATGGTGAGCTGTATTCCATGCTACGTGTTGCAGCCCACAGAGTCTCTATCATATTTACTTACTTTGTCCTGTCTAATTTACATTCCAGACATATGTATTATTATTATTATATTCCTTAATAAATGCTCATGCACTTGTGACACCGGGTTTTGAGATATTCTAGTTGATGTTTATGGCTTTGCTTTAATATTGTCACCTTTTATTTTATATCTTACTAATATTGTATGTACTTATAATTTTAAAAATAATAAAATGAATAATTATTTAGATGATTCACTGTTGGCTTGCCTAACAGCGACATTGGGCACCATCACGGCCTATAGTGAGTTTTGGGTCGTGACACAATGAATATAAATTTGTTCTTCAACTCGTCGTCTCCTTTTTCTTATAACATCGAATTATCTTTTAATGTATGATTTTACTTCATCATATCATTTATGTATAGTATACTATAGATACATATAATATATTTAATATATATACAATAGGTATAGTATATTAATAATATATATTTAGTATAAGATACGAATATAAATAATGAATATGATATATTAGTGCTATACGTACATAGTATATTTTAAATATTATATCAAATATATAAGGTATATTAAAGGTGTATACACACATATATAAAACAAATAAACACAATGTATTCCTACCGTAAACATACCATTATAAAGAATGAAATTGAAAGAATGAAAGTATCCCAAGATGGAGTACCTATTTTTATGGAGAAGGCAACGCTGGTCAAGAGATAGAGTTATAATGGTAATCATTAATTAATAAATTGGAGATCTTTTAGGGACTGCAACGATCCGACCGGGCATTTTGAGCTTTAACATTCCGTTTGATGGGTTGAGACCTTGAATAACTTCAAATGATGTATTATGACTTCCGTGTATGGTTGGTTTCGATGTTCGAGAGGTTCATGATCGATTTGGAAGAGTAATTCTCAATTTAGAAGCTTAAGTTGGAAGAGTTGACCAAGGGTTGACTTTTAAGTAAATGACCTCGGAGTCGGGATTTGATGGTTTCAATAGGTTCGTATGTTAATTTTAGATGTGGGTGAATGTTCGGAATGAAAATGCGGATGTTCCTAGAAGTTTTTGGCTCTATTTGTTGAAAGTTGGCAATTTAAAGAATTGGAGAGTTCATAAGTTTGACCGGGAGTTAACTTTGATGTTACTTGGCTTTGATTGGTGTTCCAGGACTTTGGATAGGATCATTTGGTTGATTGTAACTTGTACGCAAAGTTTGTTTATGGATATATTCGACGAAGTTGAAATGTTTGAAACTTAAGAGAAGGAATTTAATTGTCGGTTCTTGGTTTTGATATTAATTGTGGTGTTTTGAGCCCTTTGATAAGTTTGAATTAGGTATGTGAATTTCTTAGTATGATTGGACAGGGTCCCGGGGAGCTCAGGTGTATTTCAGAGTAGTTTCAGTCCATTTTTATTTGATTTGCATAGCTGATCTTCTGGTGTCCCTAATGTACTTTGCGTTTGCGGTCAGTGGGCCACGTTCGCATATGGTGATTTTGGTCACTTGATTTTGTTCTTCACGTTAGCGTACATGGTGTCGCGTTCGCCTAGTTTTTGGGGCCAGAATCATCGCGTTCTTGCGAAGGAGGTCGTGTTCGTAGAGTAGTTGAGGCAGGCTCAAGCTTGGTCTATGCGTTCATGATGGACAACTTGTGTTCGCGTAGGAGGGTGTTCCTTTGGTCATCATGTTCGCGATGGTGTACCCGCATTCGCGATGTAGCCTTTCTAGATGGTTCAAAGTTGTGCTTCATGATCGCGAAGTAGTGGACTACGATCGCGAAGGGTAGTGTTGTGCTGACTTATTAAGTTGGGAATTTCGGGATTCTAACCATTCTTTCATTTTTTGAGCCCTGGACTTTGAGAGGAGAAGATATTGAAGAGCAATTTTACTACTACTTTGGAGATTCTAGTCATTTGGAGTTGGATTTGAAAGGAAACATGGTTTGTTCTTAATTAAAGCTTGCTAGGTGGAGGTAAGTCCCTTGTTTATCCTAATAAGAGGAATTCTCTCCATAGGTGATTTATTTGCTAATTGTTGCTTGATTTAGGAGCCACGTATATGTGGGGTGACGAGCGTATATGCATAGCTAGGTTATGACCATATCCGGTAAATGTCTGACTTATGATTATGCCTTGTTTGGGCTATGTGGACTCCTTATTCATGTTTTATTGATTCTATGACTACATGATGAGTTGAAATTTTGGCTTAGAAGCATGCTTAAGGTTATGACTTATTAAATTGGGCATAGATGATTATTTATCATATTGAGCTTCTTTGTCGAGCCGTAGTCATAAACTTATTTTATTAATTCATGATTCGGTGGTTAAATGACTTATCTTATTCAGGATAAATATTAAGCTAAGACTTTTGAACGATAAAATTACTTATTGAATTGTTGAAATAAATTGAATTATATGTTTAGCGATAGCCATCTTTTAGCCCTATGTGCTTTTATCTGTATTTTTATTATTATAACACTGTGCCTTTTTATTATGTTACCTCATACATATATCTATGAGTTTGAGAGTTGAATATTGTGAAAAGATGAGATTTTGGCACCATATATATTATGAGAGGATGTTGGTTACTGATGATGTTGTGTGGATCGGGTGTCACGTTGCCACGAGTTTATGTGTGGATTGAATGGCACGCCGCCATGGGTATATATGTGGATCAGGTGCCACGCCGCCACTGATACATGTGTGGATCGGGTGGCATGCCGCCACTGAAATATTTGTGGATTAGGTTGAATATTATACCAAATATATAATGTATATTAAAGTTGTATGCACACACATATATAAAAAAAATAAACGCAAAGTATTCCTACCGTAAACATACCATTATGAAGAATGAAATTGAAAGAATGAAAGTATCCCAAGATCATGTCACGACCCAAAATTCAACTAGTCGTGATGGCACCTAACCCATCCCGTTAGGTAAGCCAATTTTCAACTAACCAATTTCAATAATAATTATTAAAACAATTTAAGTGAATAAAGATCCTGATCTTATACAATCCCCAAGAACTGGTAGTACAAATCATGAGCTTCTAAGAATAAAGTATACAAAGCGGAAATGAAATAAATACATAGTCTGTTTGAATAGTACATAAACAGAGCTTTTATAAAATCTAAGGATACCCTGAACAAGAAGCAGCTACAACAGGAACGCAGGTACATCTTCAAGTCCCGCAACCATCAAGCACAGCAACAATAACAGCCAACATCTGCACGCAATGTGCAGAAGTGTAGTATTAGTACAACCGACCCCATGTACTGAGTAAGAAACAAACCTAGCCGTAGGTTGAAAGTAGTGACGAGCTTCCACCAAGGTCGGGTCCAAAATCAATAGTCCACAACAATCCATAACAACATAAAGCAAATAATACCAGAAGTAGCTCAGGGATAAAATACTCAGCCAAATAATGATTTCAAAAAAATAGTAGTTCTTTCTTTCAAATACATCAGTGAAAGCCCAATTCATTTGCCGAAGTTGCGAATAATATGAATAGTTTGAAAACAATAAATTTCTCCAAAAAACATCTTCTCGATAATAAATAATATGTTTCATTTCCCTTCCGGATAACCCGTGTAAAACAAATGCATCACTATGCCCATCTGTCAAAATGTGTGAGAAATCATGAATGATGTGATGTTGTACAGCATGAGGAAAAATACATCTCTATGCCTGTATGTCATGTGTGCATGCCAATGCAATGCAACTTAGTGGTAAAATCATAAACAGCCCCTCGGGTAGAACATCACTCATATACAGCCCCTCGGGCAAACCTCACAGTCACCCGTGCTACTCGGGCATACCTCACAATTACTCTTGCCACTCGGGCATACCTCACAATCACTCTTGGCACTCGGGCATACCTCACAATCACTCAGCACTCGGCACTCGCACTCAGTAGGTACCTGTGCTCACTGGGGGTGTGTACAGACTCCGGAGGGGCTCCTTCAACCCAAGCGCTATAATATACATGGACAACTCACGTGCTACACGGATAACTCACGTGCTATAATAATAAAGTATGCTACAGGCGGTCAGTCCTGATCCACACTCATCCTCACAATCAGGCTCTCAGCCGATATCAAACATGCTGCGGCGTGCAGCCCGATCCCATAAATAGCCTTACAAATCAGGACCTCGGCCTCACTCAGTCATAAACCTCTCAAGCCACTCGGGCATTTCAGTAAAACAGGGCATTCGGCCCAAAACATTTATATGCATCACAATAGAGTCATAAAACTAAGTTATGATATGAAATGAATATGACTGAGTATGAATTTTTAATTTAAAACAAATAATTCACAACAATATGACCTCTGTGGGTCCCAATAAAACTGGCACATAACCTCAATCATGACTTTTAATATGCTTTTCAGCTTAATTTCTCTAACTCATAAAACCAATGGAAAATAGCAAGATCATTTAACTACAAAATTTCACAGAAACAATTATGTCATAATTTTTATAGTGCACGCCCACACGCCTGTCACCTAGCATGTGCGTCACCTTCCAATAATTCACGAAATACATATATTCAGGGTTCATACCCTCAACTCTAAGATTAGAAGAGTTACTTACCTCGAACAGGCCAAATCCAATGTTGAACAAGCTAAGCAATGCTCCAGAAATTCAATTCTGCGTGTATCAACTTCCAACCGGCTCGAATCTAGTCACAATAATTTGACTCAGTCCACACAATTTATAAGAATTAATTCCATATAAAAACGCTAATATTTTTCATAAAATCTGAAATTACGCCCCAAAAATCACCCGTGAGGCCCACGTCTCAAAATCCGACGAAACTCAGAAAATATGATAACCCATCCAATTACAAGTTCAACCATACTAATTTCACTCAAATCTGACTCCAAATCGGTATTCAAACTTGAAAAATTCGTTTTGTGATATTATAGAAATTTTCTTCTATTTCTCTTGAAGATTCAATAATCTTACACCAAAAATAAAGATTAATTCATGGAATATAATCACAAGGGAGTTAAGAACACTTACCCCAAGTCGTGTGGAAAACTTATTCCCCAAAATGGCCCAACTCGAGCTCCAAAATCCAAAAATGGGTGAAAATGTTGAACCTTCGAATTTAAGGTTCTGCCCCAGCGATTTCCACATCTTCGGACAAGATTTGCGCACCTGCGCATCCGCTTGTGCGAGCAAAACATCGCATTTGCGGACTCCACTCGCCTGCTAGTTTCTGCTTCTGCGCGCATCCGCCCGCATCTGCGCTCACACAGGTGCAGAGTTTTCCCTCGCACTTGCGACTAATGTCTCACAACCCTCTGCCCACATCTGTGCTCCTTCTCGCGCAGGTGCGATTCCGCACTTGCGTAGCAGCTTCCACACCTGCGCACCTCGCTTCAGCGCACCCCTTCTCACACTTGCGAGCTCGCACCTGTGACCACTTTTCCGCAGGTGCGATTACACCAAAAGGCTTCAGTTCCAGCAGTCTTCCAAATTCAAAAATCAATCCGTTAACCATCCGAAACTCACACGAGGCCCCCGGGACCTCAACCCACTATATCAACAAGTCCCATAACATAACACAGACATACTCGAGGCCTCAAAACATACCTAACAACCTCAAAAATATGAACTACACACGGATTCAAGCCTAATAAATTTCCAAATTTCCAAATTCCACAAGCGACGACGAAACCTATCAATCACGTCCGATTGACCTCAAATTTTGCACATAAGTCACATTTCACATTATGGACCTATTCCAATTTCCAGAATCAGATTCCGACTATGATATCAAAAAGTCAACCCCCCGGTCAACCTTCTAAAAAATTCATCTTTCGGCATTTCAAGCCTAATTCCACTACGGACCTCCAAATAAATTTCCGGACATGCTACTAAGTCCAAAATCACCATACGGAGCTATTGGAATCATCAGAATTAAATTTCGAGGTTATTTACACATAAGTCGACATCTGGTCACTATATTAACTTAAGCTTTAAACCTTGGAACTAAATGTTCCAATTTATTCCAAAACCTCACCGGACACGAATCAATTGTCCCGGCAAGTCACACAACAACTGTAAAGCTAAATTTGAGCAGTAAATGGGGAAACGGGGTTGTAATACTCAAAACGACCGGTCGGGTCGTTACATTCTCCCCCACTTAAACATACGTTCCATCTTACCACACACGTACCCGGGGGTGAACCCACATCACCCTATTCCACATAGGCTTAACTACACAATATAACTGAAAATCATTAATTTAACCTTAGTCCATAAACCTTGGAGTTTAATTTCCAACCTTTAGAATTTTTTTTAAGATACAAATATTACATTTACACACCGTATAAGTCCGAACAAGTTGCATCGAGCTATAACTATAACCACGAATATAATCAACCAACATATTACACAACTCGCATGCTCATAGCACCATTCCTGATCACAATGAATACTCCAAAACCAACCACATACTAGTATTAAACCCATATCGAACCAAACCTCATCCCAAAACCTTCGTACACTGTTGATAGTAAAAGAAACACGTGATATTTCATGACCACTCACCATTTCTGATTCCATCTCCACCACCTGAATGTCTAACACATCTCTCATACACGATCATCCCAAGAGGAATATTTTAAAAGTTCTTCCGTGCCACTTGGCAAAATTTGAATATCAGCAGTCGATCAACTAGGAAAAATGCTGCAATACCTATGAGATATCCATAATTCAAAACATAGTGCGCTTTCTGAAATGTACACTCTACTCACGCAATACCAAATAGTTATAGTATTAATCTAAACATCAAAAATTGTTCATGCCCTCTAAGAATTTATGACCTCCCTTTCAAAGCTAAACTATGACCTTGCACACGCCAACCTTAATCTCACACAATACATCGCATCTATCATGCCATCATTTGAAAAACAAAAATACGAGAACCTCATAATCATTTTGAGTCATAAGTAAAATACATATCTGATCAGCCAGAAGCCTTACATTTGATCCTATCCGGTATAAAATCACAATACTCAACATGCTCCTCAGGCCGGTAGGAAAATATCTATCACAAACCGTGGTAGAAAACCCTGAGAATGCTTTGGAATCCATTTGCACATAATCAGGCCATTAGAGTTGAATCTCTCTAAATTAACCAAGTCACGTAGGTCGCCAAGCCCAGGTATATTGCCACAAAGCACCTGTAGAAAACCCCCACATCATAAGCACCCAAAGAACCGATCATATCCATTACCATACTGATCCAACCTACTACTCGTTTGTCTTATTTTCTCCGAGTTTCTTCTGAATCTGTCTTCAGATTAATACCTCTCCTTGCTAAAACCCCATGATCTTTAGCCACAGCTCACCCCACAAACCTAGCATAGAACCACAACGCCCTACGACCCACAAGCAATTGTATTCTTCTTAAGCACCTTCAAAAATACCACAACTATAACACTCACTCTGAGAATACCTTATGTGAATTTGAAATTGTTCTTATTACCTTCCTTATACAAAAATGTAGAATCCATAGTCATATAGAATTTTCGCAAGTCCAGGCACCATCAAACGCAAATTATCGGATTTTATCCACACATAAGTCCGGAAATATTCTTAATTGCTATATATTTCTCAAACCCACTGGAATTTTCTGAGGAGTCACCCACTTTGCTCAAATCTAATTGCACCGCCCAAATGGGCCAAAAGACACATGCCCCATTAGCACCACAACACTCAAATAAGTAACTCTACTTTAACACCACATTTCAAATTCATACTTCGTGCGCACTACATCATTCACCAATAACAACTCACTCAGCCCACGAATTTCATATACTCATATGTGCAATATAATCTTTAACCAGGAATTTCCTTATTCGAGTCATCCTCGATCTCAACTTCTGCAAGTCATAGCTAACCCACAAGTATGCCTCAGACCAAAATTAAATTTAACACCTAAACATGAGATCAAATCGTCAATAGCAGACTCCCCCACTTAGTTCAAATCCATAGATTTAAACATTCCATAACTCACAATACCAATAATCACTTACTACCATAATGCCACAGTCAGTTCAACGAAACTTCTTCTCAAACTTATGCAGCGCCAACCATAAAAATACCCCAAATCATCCGCTAAGCTCGCAATCATTCTCTTGACGCTCAAGTCAACTTTCTCAGCCAGATTCAAATTGAAATCTCCACACATATGCCCCACTGGTAGAAAAGAAACTCTCCACTCACATCATAAGGAATACACCTACGTAGATTACTCCGCAGGGAATAACCCACCTGTTTAACCTCAAATTGGTATCTTGATATCCCCTTTCACAGTCACAATTACTATGCAATCTCTTAGTCTATCTGAGTCCAAGCTCACTAACCAGACATGAGAATTTAATTTGTCCCAAAATTTAACAATCATGAAAGATCCTTCAAAACATTCACACTCGAGACTGTACGTCATATCAAAACGAAAATGAAGCACCCAATGGCCTTTCTTTACATTTCAAGGAAACACTTCTCGTCATATTCCAATCGTCTTAACATATCCCGCGGTTACATCATACCCATCACACCGCCATTCCACCGCTCATCGAGCCATAAATTTCACTGTAGGATCATTACCGGACATATGAGTCCAATTGTACAGGTTACAACTGAAGCTATCGAGCTCAAGCTGCGGTCTAAACTTGGCCTCAAGTCCTCCAGACAGGCCCATCACCAAAACATAGAATACTCATTTTGAATTTCGTTCCTGGAATCACAAGCCGGCAATGCACAACTGATACCGAGCGCTCATGTGTGCATACGAATACATGAAAGGAATTCAAAGAGTTATGTCCCAAATAGAATCAATCCCGCACGATAAGGAAAGAAAGATGAGAAGTATATATCCTAAATGCCCCTTAGCCTCTCGAAGATAGGTATGGACGTCATCACACCGATTCGCAAGACTCTACTAGACACTTGCTCATAACTTGTAGAACCTATGAAGCTAGAGCTCTCATACCACCTTGTCACGACCCAAAATCTAACTAGTCGCGATGGCACTTAACCCATCCCGTTAGGTAAGCCAATTTCCAACTAACCAATTTCAATAATAATTATTAAAGCAATTTAAGTGAATGAAGATCCTGATCTTATACAATCCCCAATAACTGGTAGTACAAATCATGAGCTTCTAAGAATAGAGTATATAAAGCGGAAATGAAATAAATACATAGTCTGTTTGAATAGTACATAAATAGAGCTTTTATAAAATCTAAGGCTACCCTGAACAAGAGGCATCTACAACAGTAACGCAGGTACATCTTCAAGTCCCGCAACCATCGAGCACAGTAACAACAACAACCAACATCTGCACGCAATGAGGAGAAGTATAGTATCAGTAAAACCAACCCCATGTATTGAGTAAGTAACAAACCTAGCCGTAGGTAGAAATTAGTGACGAGCTTCCACCAAGGTCGGGTCTAAAATCAATAGTCCACAACAATCCATAACAACATAAAGCAAATAATACCAGAAGTAACTCAGGGATAAAATACTTAGCCATATAATGATTTCAAAAAAATAGTAGTTCTTTCTTTCAAATACATCAGTGAAAACCCAATTCGTTTGCCGAAGTTGCCAATAATATGAATAGTTTGAAAATAATAAATTTCTCCAAAAAACATTTTCTCGATAATAAATAATATATTTCATTTTCCTTCTGGATAACCCCTGTAAAACAAATGCATCACTATGCCCATCTGTCAAAATGTGTGAGAAATCATGAATGATGTGATGTTGTACATCATGAGGAAAAATACATCTCTATGCCTGTATGTCATGTGTGCATGCCAATGCGATGCAACTCAGTGATAAAATCATAAACAGCCCCTCGGGCAGAACATCACTCATATACAGCCCCTCGGGCAAACCTCACAATCACCCGTGCCACTCGGGCATACCTCACAATTACTCTTGCCACTCGGGCATACCTTACAATCACTCTTTCCACTCAAGAATACCTCACAATCACTCTTGCCTCCCAGTCACTCAGCACTCGGCCCTCGACACTCAGTAGGTACCTGCGCTCACTATGGGTATGTACAGACTCCAGATGGGCTCCTTCATCCCAATCGCTATAATCCGCACGGACAACACACGTGCTGCACGGACAACACACGTGCTATAATAATAAAGTATGTTGCAGGCGGGCAGCCCCGATCCACACTCATCCTCAAAATCAGGCCCTCGGCCGATATCAAACATGCTGCGGCGTGCAGCCCGATCCCATAAATATGCAACATGCTGCGGCGTGCAGCCCGATCCCATAAATATCCTCACTAATTAGGCTCTCGGACTCACTCAGTCATAAACCACTCAAGCCACTAGGGCATTTCAGTAAAACAGGGCATTAGGCCCAAAACATTTATATGCATCAAAATAGAGTCATAAAACTGAGTTATGATATTCAATGAAATGAATATGACTGACTATGAATTTTTAATTTAAAACAAATAATTCACAGCAATATGACCTTTGTGGGTCCGAATAATACTGGCACATAGCCTTAATCATGATTTTTAATATGCTTTTCAGCTTAATTTCTCTAACTCATAAAACGCATGGAAAATGCCAAGATCATTTAACTACAAAATTCCATAGAAACAATTATGTCACAATTTTTATAGGGCACGCCCACACGCCCATCACCTAGCATGTGTGTCACCTCCCAACAATTCATGAAATACATATATTCAGGGTTCATACCCTCAACTCCAAGATTAGAAGAGTTATTTACCTCGAACAGGCCTAATCCAATGTCGAGCAAGCTAAGCAATGCTCCAAAAATTCCATTCTACGCGTATCAACTTCCAAACGGCTCGAATCTAGTCACAATAATTTGACTCAGTCCACACAGTTTATAAGAATTAATTCCATATCAAAACGCTAATATTTTCCATAAAATCCGAAATTACGCCCCAAAGATTACCCATGGGGACCACGTCTCAAAATCCGATAAAACTCACAAAATACGACAACCCATCTAATTACAAGTTCAACCATACTAATTTCACTCAAATCCGACTCCAAATCCGTATTCAAACTTGAAAAATTCGTTTTGTGCAAGAAAAGCAACGTTTAAATGTGAGAGGAAGAGTGGTCCTTAGCTTGACGAATTTGTGCGTGGCGACTTCTGTCGGTGTGAAGATAGTGATCTTATTGTATGTATATATTTGCGGACGTGCTTGTTATGTCCATTCTGCCTGCATTCAAAGAAAAATCGTGAGTTGTGGAGGGGGAGGTTGGTTCGTGCCTTTTATTCTTCGATTTGTCTTCTCTCCTTGTCTTGAGGTCTTGTTTGAGTCACCTTGGGTAACATCTGGCTACTACAGAAAAATGAAATTTTTGCATTTATGATAAATCGTTTATATAAAAATGTAGTTGTTTGAAATATGTGATGATGCATGAGAGTAAATAATTTTGTCAAATTGGTGACTGTGACACGCTTCTGAGACATTGCAACCTCCTTAACTCGGAATTTTGAGAATCCTCCTCAAAATTCTGCCCTAGGTCAAATGCATACTTCTGGCGATACATTCCTTGGCGATTCTAAATAAGACGAGATCAGGCAAACTCGAGATCTTTCCCCCATTTCTGACCATAGGGGGAATGAAGAATTTATTATGATGTGACCGAACCCACAGGGCTGCCTACGTATCCCCTCTTATACGGGAATCAAGTCAATCGTAGTTTGGGTTACATCAAATAGAAAGTGCAAACATAGTCGTAAACATAATATCTCTTAACTGCGTCCGAATTGATAGGTTTTGGCTAGATTTGTCCATCCATTTATGCAAGTATAAGCACTCCTCCTGTTAGTACTCGGTGAACCATGTAAGGGCCTTGCCAATTGGGTAAAAATTCCCCCTTTGCTTCATCCTGATGTGGGAAGATTTTCTTCAACACCAATTACCCCTGTGTGAATTGCCTTGACATGACCTTTTTATTGAAAGCCCTTGCCATTCTGTTCTATTGGACGTGACACACTGCGTTCATTCTTTTACCATCAATGAGAGCTAGTTGTTCGTACCGGCCCCGTACCCATTCCGCGTCATTGAGTTCAGATTCTTGTATAATTCTTAAGGAAGGGATCTCTACTTCGGTAGGGATAACAACTTCGGTACCATAGACCAGTAGATAGGGAGTTTCCCCAGTTGATGTACGAACTGTGGTGCAGTATCCGAGCAAAGCAAATGGTAGTTTTTCGTGCCATTGCCTATAGTTGTCCACCATTTTCCTCAATATCTTCTTGATGTTCTTATTGGCGGCTTCTACAGCTCCATTCATTTGCGGCATGTATGATGTTGAGTTTCGATGCTTGATCTTGAATGTTTCACACATAGATTTCATCAGGTCACTGTTTAGATTGGCGGCATTGTCAGTAATGATTGACTCGGGCACTCCAAATCGACAAACAATGCGATCCCGGACAAAATCATTTACGACCTTCTTAGTCAAAACCTTATATGACATGACTTTAACCCATTTTGTGAAGTAGTCTATGGCTACCAAAATAAAACTGTGTCCGTTTGAAGCAGTAGGTTTAATTGGTCCAATGACATCCATGGCCCACGCAGAGAAAGTCCATGGTAAACTCGTTGCGTTGAGTTCGTTGGGTGGTACTCGTATCATATCAGCATGTATCAGACATTGGTGACACTTTTGAACATATTTGATATAGTCTGTTTCTATAGTAATCTAGAAATACCCTGCTCTTAATATCTTCTTGGCCAAAATGAAACCGTTTATGTGGGGTTCACAAGTTCCGGCATGTATTTCTTCAAGCAATCTAGATGCCTCCTTGGAATCGGCACATTGTAGTAATCCCAAATCAGGAGTCTTTCTATACAGAATTCCCCTACTTTAAAAGAAATGGTTGGCCAATCTTTGAAGTATGCGCTTCTCAGTGTGTGTAGCATTCTCTGGGTATTCTCCCTTTTTAAAGTATTCCTTGATGTCGTGGAACCATGGGTTTCTGTCGAACTCTTATTCAACACGAGCACAATAGGCTGGCTGCTTATGAATTCCTATTGGGATATGGTCGATGAAATTCTTGTCTGGATGTTGTATCATGGAAGACAAGGTAGCTAATGCATCTGCGAACTCGTTCTGAATCCTTGGAACATGTTTGAATTCTATCATTGTGAACCTCTTGATCAACTCTTGTACACAGTGCAAGTATGACAATATTTTAGTGTTCTTAGTAGCCCATTACCCTAGTACCTGGTGTACCAATAGATCAGAATCTCCGATTACCAATAACTCCTGAACGTTCATGTCAACGGCTAACCTGAATTCCAAGGTGCAGGCCTTGTATTCTGCCATATTGTTGGAGCACGGGAACCTATGATTTGCGGATACCAGGTAATGTGAATCGGTTTTTGATACTAAGATAGCTCTGATGCCTACTCCCTTAAAGTTTGCTGCTCCGCCGAAGAACATCCTCCAACCGTCGTGTGCTTTGATAATATCTTCACCTACAAATGACACCTCCTCGTCGGGAAAATACGTCTTCAATGGTTCGTATTCTTCATCTACGGGATTCTTCACCAAGTGATCGGCCAACGCTTGCCCCTTGACTGCCTTCTGAGTTACATAGATGATGTCAAACTCACTTACCTATATCTGCCACTTTGCTAACTTACCTGTAGTCATGGCTTTCTGAAAGATGCATTTTAGTGAATCCATCCTTGATATGAGATATGTAGTGTACGCACAGAAATAATGTCTCAACTTCTGGTCTATCCATATCAAAGCACAGCAGGTGCACTCCAACAAAGATTACCGGGCCTCGTAAGGCGTGAACTTCTTGCTCAAATAATATATCGCTTGCTCTTTCCTTCCAGTTTTGTCATGTTGTCCTAGAACGCAGCCAAAGGCTCCATCCAACATGGACAGATAAAGCAGCAGAGGTCTTCCTGGTTCTGGAGGGACAAACACGGGCAGTTTAGATAAATACTCTTTGATTTTGTCGAAGGCTTTCTGGTATTCTTCAGTCCAGCTTGTTGCAGCATCTTTCCTCAGCATCTTGAAGATCGGCTCACATATCACCGTTGATTGTGCTATAAAATGGCTGATATAATTGAGACGTCCTAGAAAACTCATCACATCCTTCTTATTCATTGGTGGTGGCAAGTCCTATATAGCTTTGATTTTTGACAGGTTTAACTCAATACCTCAACGGCTGACGATGAAACCTAGAAACTTTCCAGCAGAGACTCTAAAGGAACATTTTGTGTGGTTCAACTTCAAATTGTATTTTTGAAATCGGTCAAAAAACTTCTTCAAGTCTGCTATGTGATCTGAGCTCCTTTTGGATTTGATGATAACATCATCCACGTACACCTCTAGTTCCTTATGTATCATATCATGGAAGATAGTCATCATGGCCCTCATGTAGGTGGCCCCAACATTCTTCAAACCAAACGGCATCATTTTGTAACAATCTCCCATGGTGTGATAAAGACGGTCTTTTTGGCATCCTCTTCGTCCATCCAGATTTGATGATATCCCGTGAAGCAATCCACAAAAGATTAGAATTCATGCTTGGTGCATTTGCCAATCAATATGTGTATGTCAGGTAATGGGAAATCACCCTTAGGACTTGCTCTGTTCAGATCTTAGTAATCGACACATAATTTAACTTTCCCATCTTTCTTTGGAACTGACACAATGTTGGCTAACCAGGTCGGGTATTCGACCACTCGAAGAACCTTGGGTTTGAATTGCTTGGTGACCTCCTCTTTAATCTTCAGACTCATATCTGGCTTGAACTTTCTGAGCTTCTGCTTTACCGGTGGACACATGGGATTGGTAGGTAGCTTGTGATCTACTATGGATGTGCTTAACCCAGTCATATCATCGTAGGACCATGCGAAAATGTCCTCATATTCCCTTAAGAACCTGATATACTCTTCCTTTTCTGAAGGTGATAGATGAATGCTTATACGAGTTTCCTGGACTGTTGCAGAATCCCCTAAGTTAATGGCCACAGTTTCCTCCAAATTAGACTTTGGTTTGTTTTCAAAATTCTCTACTTCTTTGAAAATTTCCTCATGTATTATATCGTCTTCCAAATCTTCTGAATCACTGTCCTTATGTCGCGTTATCTCATTACATGTCACAGTCATAGGTTCATCAGGATATGTAATAATTATGCTAAAAAGAATGTAGAAATATAAAAATAAATACGAAAAGCAATAATGCAAAAACTTTAAAAATGTCAACAAGTACGACTTGATGGCTTGAGTAATTATTTCAAAACAAAATACTGAAAAGGTCTTAAATGCTCAAAACAATTTGAAAACAAGTCATGCTAATTTGTCGGGCTACCCAGGAACTCGGTGAGCCCGGGATGGTGTAGCCGTCCAGTTCTTGAGAACAACTCCTTCTCCCACTGTCTGAATGGTAAGGTCTTCCTCCTCAACAATTGCATTGCAGTCCATGTCTTCTTCATCCAGAAACATCTTCCTCATACCGGCCAAAATCTCATCTTCCCCGGATCCCCACATTATATTAGCCTAACGGAATGTCTGGTGCAGAGGTGATATGGGTTCCAGCGGATAATAATGGGCTCGCCATGGCGGTATCTAATCCTGATGTTCTTGTACGGTATATTCATACCCGAGTCCAATGGCCGTGCCATGATACTGTGGTTGTACGGGTTTAGTGATCCCCTGAAGCTTTTTGCCAAGACCCTTGCCTGGTTCATATCCCGTCCATAGCAATATGCTTTCTATCTTCTTGTTCCATCATCGATCCTTTTTGATTGCGTTCACCCACCCAATGCGGTGATATGTTTCTCCTCCCAACCTCCTCCTATTTTCGATGACTGGAATGGTTTGGATGGTGTAGATATTGTTGCTTCCGTCTCCATGAATGATCACCTCCTGATGATTCCACTCAAACTTCACAACTTGGTGCAGAGTGAAATCCACTACCCCAACTGCATGTATCCACGGTCGTCCCAACAATAGGTTGTAAGTAACAAATATATCTAGCACTTGGAACTCAACATCAAACCAAATCAGACCCATCTATAGATCAAGGTTGATTTCCCCGATAGTGGCTCTCTGGGATCCGTCGAATGCCTTCATATTCATGCTTCCCATCCGTATCTCATGCAGAACTTTACCTAATCTTTTCAGAGTGGTCAGTGGGCATTTGTTTAGGCTCGAACCTCCATCTATCAGGACCTTGGAAATGAACTTGTCCTCAAATTGCACTGTGATGTGCAACGCCTTCTTGTGACTCAACCCTTCTGGCGGTACCTCATCTTCGTGGAAAGTAATTTTATGACTCGCCAGTACCTGTCCCACCATGTTAGCCATCTTTCCACTAGTGATGCCACCAGGTACATAAGCTTCACTTAAAACTTTCATCAAAGCATTCTTGTATGCGTCTGAGTTTTGCAATAGTGATAAGATGGATATCTGAGCGGGGGTCTTGTTCAGGTGGTCAATAACGGAGTATTCCCTTGCTTGTATCTTCCTCCAGATGTAGTCAGTGCCAGTCTTGACAACAGGCAGCTTAGGTGTAGGTTGTTTGCTCGTTCCTCCCATATTCTCAGGGGTGTAAACGCTGCTAGTTCTAGTCATACCTTGCGCGGCACCTGTTTCTTCCATTTTGGATTTTCCCTTTCTTCTTGCTTTCGCAACATAATCCTATGGGACGGCATCAGGCTCGTAAGATGGTGTGGGAGCTACTATTACAGTAAAGGGTGTAGCTACCTCGACCTCAAATGGTGCCTAGGTGTTTACCACAACTGGTGTGAGGGTGACCGGAGATGTTTTAGGAGTGTCTCCCTCTTGAATGAGTCCGATGGACCCTTCCTGATCCCATTCCTCTTTAGTTTCTATCACGTTCACCCCTTCACCCCTGTGATCCAGGAGAGGGTTATTGCGGACATTCTGTGCAGCTTCCTTTGCTTGTGTAACCTTAGTGTCGATCAGCGTCTGAATCTTGTATTTCAACATGCGACACTCATCAATAGTATAACCCTTCATGCCTGAATGATAGGCATATGTTTTATTGGGATTGATCCACTGGGAAAGATTCTCAATAGCAAGAGTAGGAATATGGGTGACATAACTAGTGGCCTTCAGTCTCTTATACAGTTGGGCTATAGGTTCAGCAATTGGGGTGTACTGTCTAGGAGTTCTGTGGTCGAAATTTGGACGTGTCTTTGGGTGGTTTTGGAGAGTGGGTGAAGGTGAGTGGTAATATATAGGTTGAGTGTTATAGGTGTGGTAGGTAGTGGCAAGGTTTGGTATTTTGGGAGTGAGGATTGATATGTGGGTGGAGGTGTTTGGTATGTGAGGGGAGACTTAGGGCCTTGGGCTACATCACAGCACCCACTTCTTTCTTTATCGATATACCTCCTAATTTCAAGGCTTGATTTGTGACTTGCAGCGCCTCGAAATTAGTCACCATCCCACTCTTGATTCCTTCTTCTATCCTCTCTCCCAACTTGATGATGTCTGAGAACTTGTGATTCTCGATGACCATCAACTTTCATAATACTTCGGATATTGAGCTCTAACAAAGAACTTGTTCATTTGTTCTTCTTCAAGTGCTGGCCTTACCTTTGCGTCTTCTGACCTCCAACGAGTAGCATACTCGCGGAAGGTTTCTGTCGTTTTCTTCTTAAGGTTTTGGATGTAGAAAATGTCTAGTGTGTTCTCTGTGTTGAACCTGAATCTATCCATAAACTCTGATACCATACTTACCCAATTTGCCAACTTCTTTGGGTTTTGACTGATATACCAAGACAAGGCATATCCTGTAAGACTCCACATGAGCAGTTTCATGCGGATTTGTTCATTCTTACCTACTCCCACAAGCTTGTCGCAATAGGTTCTCAGATGCAGCTTTTAGATCACTAGTGCCATCGAATATTTCAAACTTGGGAGGTTTGTAACCCTTTGGCAGTTCTATATCTGGCTGAATACACATATCTTCATAATTTAGACCTTCAACACCTTTCCCGTCTTCAACACTCTAGACTCTTTCCGTAAGTTTCTTGAGTTCCTTTTCCATGTTTTGAATGAGCAGGTCCTTCTCAGTCTGTTCAGGTATGTATAGGGTTTGCTGCGGGGTATGTGGTATGGTTTTTACATATAATGGATTTCTTTGATGAGTTCGTAGGATAAGGTTTTGGGGAGGTGCGGGATTATGATACTGGTGTGGTGCAGGAGGATTTGGAGCTATGGGTGGTGGATTCTGGTTTTGTGTGTTTCCTGGCAATGTTTGGTTTTGGGTAGTTAGATTTTGCTGGTTGATGTCGGGGACATTGAGAGTAAGGGAAAGGTTTGCCAGATTTCGGACCTGCTCAAGCTCACCTTGTAACTCCAGGATTTTCTGCTCCAAACGTAAGACTAATTCATTCTGCCCCGGGGTGCGTCTACCATCTGAAATTTCAACATTTTCCGCCACAGTAGCATTATCTTTCCGGATACCAAAATCATCCATTTTCCCTTTGCCCTTGCCTTTGCTTTTGGATAGCTAGGTTGAGGAGGAGGTGAAGGACCTCTGGATCTAGTGTGGTATGATGATGATGCCGATATGCACGAACCAACCTTTAGCACTGGGAATAAATAAATAAATAAATAAAAACAAAAAGGTAACCAAGTTAGTAAGGTAAAATAAAAGAGTGTTTGCAATATTTAAACATGTTTCGCAAAAATCATGCAATGATTCGCGTCCTAATTTGGGGACCTCATTGTACCTGAGGTAGGCTTAAGCAACACATAGACTTGGAGAAAATTGATGCCAACGTTTGCTTCATTTCATTAGTGCGAAAATAAGCCAAAATAATCTCTTACTAAATAATAGAATCACTAATGGCATTAAGCCTTATTACATCAAAATCTAATCTAAGCTAGAAAGCAGTAAAGAACATCATCTACTTGGTTCCTGAAGGACCTTCTCCATGCTTGGCTCTCTTGACCCCATCATTCATGTTTCCCAGATCGCGCATGTCCAACAATAAGTAAGCCTTTACCAACTTTCCTCCTTCATCGTCGTTCATGCCTTGACAATCCCAAAGTCTCTTTCTCATCTTCCCTTCTAGCTCCATTAGCCCTTGCTCCAAGTATTCTAACCTCTCTGTTGATTTAGTGGCAATCTCTTTCCATTCCCTTATCGCCCCCATGTTTACTTTGTGCTTCTCCAGATGCTTAGCTTCAGACTCGAACACCCTTTGCATAGCCTTTTGTACTTCACATGTGCCTCAACTACTTCATCTATGATCCTATCTTTCAGATTGACTCCTGGTTTGACGTCCCCGACTATGTTTTCTTCCAGCCATGATAGATAGTAGTACATATGGCTGGCGTGATACCTGTCTGGCTCAATAGTTTCTCCTTCCATAATGATCTTTTGGTTCCATATGTGTTGTGCTTCGAACTTGAATGAGATGACATCTCCCTTGAAATCAGCCTTGTACTGGACCATGTTGGAAACCCGAGGTATGACTTGTTTTCTTCCAGCTTGCCTCATTACCCTTATAGGAGTGAGGGTAGATGCCTCGCAGCCCGATCAATACCAAGTGAGTAGTCCCTTTTGATCTGATGATGAACTCACTACTAGGAAACTATTCAAACATCCAATGCACTTTCTCGTCTGTTAGATTGCTCAAGAAACACACCCAACCCATAGCATTTCCAGGCTTTGCGAACCTGTCTGGAATAAATATCATTTTCTTTGGGTGATGATTGGCTATGTATTCATTCAGTGGCCTTCGGAAAAGCTGTTGACGATACTCACCCCTCTGAAAGTGTTCCAGCAACCAGACTTGTAGAAATAGGTTACAACCCTTAAAGTGTCTGAACCCATGCTTGCACCGATCTAGAGCACGAAACATCTTAGCTAAGATCATTGGGATGACAGAATAAGATTGTCCCTCGATGCCATCCATTAAGGTCCTTGTGACCATGGCTAAGCGAGTGTGAATCCTTCCTCCTTGCATCGGAAAGATCAATAAGCCCAAGAAGCAGAAAATAAAAACATAAACTCGACGATGCACCCATCCTAAAGAAGTAATGGTTAGTTCATCATGATAAAGACGGTATGATTTGCTATGCCCGTAATGCTAGTAAAGAAACTCAAAAGGGATGTATGATTTCTTTAGACAGAGCAGTTCATCATTCTTCTTAAAACCCAACATTTTCATAAAACCACACTAACAGTCCCGGACTATCCCATGGTAACTTGGCGAAACCCTCTATTTCTTCTATGAGAGGAGTCATTTCTATATTGCCAAATCGAAAAACAACTCTTTGTTCGTCCCAAAATATGGTAGCGGCCTCTATTAGTTCCCTATTTGGTCGAATGTTCAGCAAAGATGGCAGGTCACCAAGTACTCTCCTCACATGATTTTCATCACAAAGTGCAAGGTCTTTCCACCAGTCAATTAGCAAAGGTGGGATATTCTGGACCATACCGAACCTGGGGATTTCGTGCTTCATTTTCTGCAAACAAATAAAAGTTAGGCTTTCCCCCCTAGATTCGACTATTTACACACTAACGATCAGCATGTTGATACATTTTCTCCAAGTAATGCACATAACATGATAGTGTCCTTTGGGATTGTGGAAATCCCGTCAGACTTTGGACAAGGTTTTACCTAAGCGGGTTATTACGTCAATGACGTCTCAATCTATACTAGGTTCAGCATGATGCATGTACGTTTCAAATCGGAGTGTAGTTTCTAGAAAGGTATAGACTATTATTCTCAACTGGACAATCTGAGAGGGAAAGGCACGGGATCATCGACTGCACCGCTGATCGACTAGTCTACCGCAAATAAGCCTTTTCGATTTAAAAGGGTGATTTCAGGAAAGCGCAGACACTCATTAAGCGCCGCTATGTTGATAATAGGCACGAGTGGAGTATGATGCGGAGCATGCTTTATGCAGAAATAATAACACATTGCCAAGTATTTGCATGATAAAAGTACGTAAAAAAACATCAATTATGATAAAGATGAACAAGAATAGAAACAAAAGAGAAAGAAAAGACAAAAAAGAGAAGTCATCTTAACGCATGAAAACATGCGAGAATGTTATGAGGCAAGTAGGAAATAGGTACGGGAGAGTCATGATATGTCAGTTTTAGACAAGATGAAGTAAATGGAGAGAGGTCATACATGTCATAGAAAATAAAGAAGAATAAGGGAAAATATGTGCACGTCATAGCAATTTAAACAAATATGGGAAAATAAGGGAAGGGATGTGCGCGTCATAGCAATTTAAACAAATATGGGAAAATAAGGGAAGGGATGTGCGCGTCATAGCAATTTAAACAAATATGGGAAAATAAGGGAAGGGATGTGTATGTCATAGAAGTGTAACAAATGTACAAAAATAAGGGAAATAATCCACATAAGTCAAGTTCATTATGGTAAGGTCCTAAGTATAAATCCCCAGCAGAGTCGCCATGCTGTCGCACCCCGTTTTCTCGCGAAAGCGGGTTTCGACATGTGACAACTCTTTTAAAGGAGGTATTAAAAGAGAAGAATCGACACCTAACGAATTTAAGGTGCATTAGGGCACCTATTTTCAAATAACTCTATTTTAACTAGTTTGTGGTACCAAAGATCGGGTAAGGGGTCAAATTACCTCAAAGAGAAGGTGTTAGGCACTCTTCGAGGTCCACAAGTATAGGTCCCAGCGAAATTTTAAACTATGTGGATTATGTAATTAAGCTAAGTGATCAAATAAGCAATGAAAAATATAGAAATTGAAGATTCTTATTATAACACATAAGAATAAATAATTGGTACAAGTCTTAAAGATTACAAGTGTACAACTGCATTGGTCTATATTAAATAACTAAGTGTAAATAACAAGCATATAAAGAAGGGGGGGGGGGTCCTAAGTTTTTTAGCCTAAAGGATAACCTAGTGCAATATAAATAATACTTCGTAACTCCCTTAAGGTAGGGGTTTCTCATATTATTCAGCAGGCACAAACTATCATCTCCTGCTACTCAATTACTATGTTGAAGTTGTTACTTAAAGGCGCTCTAATTCAATTCTAAACCGTATCCTATGCGTGCACTACCCATCCCATATCTATGGTCCAGGAGGCTTTGGACCTACTATGAGGTGGTTCTAAACTCAACTTAGGTTGCTCAAAATGAGAAAGTTAGGCGACATTCAAAACAGATAGAACTTCACGTAAAGACAATTAAGGCCCAAGTTGACCTCCACACATAGACAACAAATGCACGCGGCAGAATAGGTAGTAGATGAATTCAGAATTAAAAACTTAGAATCATATAGGCATGGTTTGTAGCTGATTCTGAATTCTAGCATCCTATATCAACATTGTTGTTCTAAATGGCTTAGGCGAGGAGGCAGTAAATTATTTGCACACTCAGAATTATTAGCGCCGATTCTGTAAATATGCGTCTTAGGCAGACGACATTCTCATATAGACATGATTTCTAATAGTTGCATGATTAAGAAATGAAACAACTTTGAGAGTCTAGTATTAACAACGTTGATCTCATAAATAATTTTTTAAGAGAGTGACAACATCCTATAGGCAGAATTTCTAACAATTGACAATCAGACATGATTCTTATAACACCTTATTCCTATAGACATGTCCTCTAGGCGAGGCAATGTAATGAAAACAACAGAAGTTAAGTGATTAAAATATTTGTGTCCTATAGTCATGATATCTATATGGGCAGTATGCTAAAAGTAATAAAAGCAATTGACCAATTGATTATTTGAAGTCCTATAGGCATGGTATCTGGTTAACAAAAGCATATGTTATACATCCAATAGGCATGCTGTCTAAATACACAATAGTAATATAGAATCGAGTACGGTAAATACTTGAACTAACGTGTTTGAACAATGTACAAGTGAGGAGTGCATCTGTAATGACCCGGCCGGTCGTTTTGAGAGTATTAGCCCTGAACCCCTAATTATTGCTCCATCTATTTCGTTTTTGGGTTTTGTGACTTGCCGGGAGGATTTAGTTTTGGTTTCGGAGTGAAATAGGACACATAATCCTTAAAAAAGGAAGTTTAAGTTGTAGGATTTGATCGTAGTTCGAATTGTGTGAAGACAACTCCGAAATAGGGTTTAGACAGTTCCCATAGCTCCGTAGGATGATTTTGGTCTTAGGAGCGTGTTCAGATGTTGAATTGGAGATCCGTAGGTCATTTTAGCGTCAATTGGCGAATGTTGGAAAGTTGGATGATTTTTGGGAAGTTTGACCGGGAGTGAATTTTTTGATATCAAGGTCGGATTCCGATTCCAGAAATTGGAGTAGGTCTATAATGTCAATTATGACTTGTGTGCAAAATGTAAGGTCAATCAGACTTAATTTGATAGGTTTCGGCATCAAATGTAGAAGTTTGAAGTTTTAAAGTTCATTAGGCTTGAATCGATGCGTAATCTGTATTTTTAGCATTGTTTGATGTGATTTAAAGGCTCGACTAAGTTCATATGATGTTTTAGTACTGGTTGGTATATTTTGTCGAGGTCCCGGGGGCCTCGGGTGGTTTCCGGATGGTTAAGAGATCAATTTGGACTTGTGAGAATGGCTGAAGTGCGCCAGTTCTGGTGTAATTGCACTTGCTCAAGATTGACCGCAGGTGCGAGTTCGCAGAAGTGACCATTTGGGAGGAAATGCGGGGCTGGAGGAAATGGCTTGTGGTCGCAGGTGCAGTGTGAAGTCCACAGAAGTGAAGTCGCTTCTGCGGAAGAGTGATCGCAAAAGCGGATGAGTGCTTGGGAGGCCTGTCCGCAGAAGCGGGTTTTCAACTGCAGAAACGGAATTTGGCAAGGAAGCTGGGACCACAGAAGAGGTTGGGAGGCCCATAGAAGCGAGTCCGCAAGAGCGGATGAAAAGATCGCAGCAGCGAGGGAAACCGTAGAAGTGGGTATGTTGTCGCTTCTGCGACGCCGCAGATGCGGCTAAGTTTCCGGGAAGTGCTGGACAGAACACTTAAATACAAGGGTTTGCGATATTGCTTCATTTTAAATATTTTGAGGTCAGGTCTTGGCGATGTTTGAGAGCAGTTTTGAGGGATTTCTTGAGGTAAGACTCTTGTACTCATTTTTGATCAATAATATGGATTCCCTATTGATTTCCCACCTAGTGTGTGCGTATTTAAGGTGGAGTTTGGGATTTTGAGGCTAGGGATTTGGAGAGTTTAATATGGGGATTTGAGTGGCGACTTGGTGTCAGATTTGAGTAATTTTGGCATGAGTGAAATCGATATCAAATGGGTATACGTATTTTGTGAATTTTATCCGATTCCGAGATGTGGGCCTGGGTAGACCTTTTGGGGTAATTTTTTGATTCTTTGCTAAAGTCGTAGATTTATTATTTAAATTAGTTTCTTGTAGTTGTATTCGTGGTATGTAATTGCTTTTGGCTAGATTTGGGCTGTTCAGAGTCGAAAAATCGAGGGAAAGGCATACATATCGATTGATTGAGCGAGATTTGAGGTAAGTGACTTGTCTAACCTTGTGTGGGGGAAATCCCCTTAGGATTTGGTACTGTTGTAACAATTTGCGATATGTGAGTGCCATGTATGCAAGGTGACGAGTGCGTACACGGGCTAATTATGGAAATTCCAATTCTTGCTTAGTAGTCTTCTTTCAATTTCCTTAACTGAATTGCCTTAGCATGTGTAGCTGTCATGTTTAGCCTAGTATCGCATGTCTACGTGTCTTAACCTTTACTTGAAATTTGTGCAACATTCTTATGTAAATTACTTGCTTTCATGATCTCGTATTCAGTCTTTAACTGTATGATTCCTTGCTATAAATGCATTGTTCCATAAGTTATGAGTTGTGTATTTACTTTTGGGACTATGAGGCGGTACCTCGGGAGATCCCCCTGTCGTGTATTTACTTTTAGGACTATGAGGCGGTACCTCGGGAGATCCCCTGTTGCTTATTTACTTTTAGGACTACGAGGCGGTACCTCGGGATTTTCCCCTATCGTGTATTTACTTTTGGGACTACGAGGCGGTACCTCGGAAGATCCCCTGTTGCATATTTACTTTTGGGACTACAAGGAGGTACCTCGGGAGATCCCCTTGTTGTGTATTTACATTTGGGACTACGAGGTGGTACTTCAGGAGCACCCCTTTTGTTTACCTCTATTTGTTGTGCTGTTACCTTTATGAAATTTCTCGTTGTTCATTTCTCAGTCATTTCATTGTATTATTACATTTTCTGCCTCATTTCCTTTTTATTCCAGTAGGGCCCTAACCTGACCTCGTCACTACTCTACCGAGGTTAGGCTCGACACTTACTAGGTACCGTTGTGGTGTACTCATACTACACTTCAACAAATCTTTTTGTGCAGATCCAGGTTCTTCCTACCAGGCCAGATACCGGTGAGCTGGACCATACGTGGAGACTTCAAGGTATATTTGCCAACGTCCGCAGACCTCGGAGCCCCCCTCTATCCTTATTATATTGTTTTCCTTATTCTCTTTAGACTCTGATATATAGAGGCACTTAGTATTTTCTCTTAGAAGATTGTGACTTATTTCTACCGAGTTTTGGGAGTTGTAATTGTTTGAATCGCAGTCTCTATTTATATTTCATGTGTTGAGATTTGAGTTAAGTTTTATATTCAATTATTATGCAAATTGTTAGGCTTATCTAGTCTCAGAGATTAGGTGCCATCACGACATCCTACAGAGCGAAATTGGAGTCGTGACAACATGATTCCTATATACATGATTTCTATTGAATTGCAGAAATAAAGCAAGTTAAACAAAGTAGCACATAAAGCATGTAGACCGTATATGCATATTTTCTATCCTTTCATGCAAATATTACAATACCCCAGCACCCTTTCAATAATCTCCCCATTATTCGTTATTACGAATCATTACAGGCCCAAATGACATAGTATAAACCTAAATATGACTAGTTACATGATGAAACAACTATAAGCCCAATAGAACAAACACAGGACCAATGCAGAACAACCTAGGGATGTCCCCAGGCCTTTGATGGTCTTAATCTTCGCACAACAGCAAACACATAAACCACTTATCATAGTAACCTGAGTTCCATGCTCAAACCCAACATGTAGGGCCCAACACTAGGTTTAACGAATAATCTTACTTACCCAACCATGCCAAAATCAGCCATACAGGTAATAGAATACTCATAGAATTAACTAAATAACTTAACACTTAATTCTTAGAGCTGTAGCTAACAACAGCTCTAGCCAAGACACATAAAAGAACCAGGCTAAATTGCAAGGCACACAAGGCACGTATAAGGCATGTTTATGCTTATAATGCTAGAAACAAATTTTAAGAGTGACATGATAGTAAACCATTCCACAATGTTTCAAAAAGAAGCATGATTCAGAATCAACCAGGGAACCTTAGATGAAGGTCTAGCAGATTCAAGCAAGAAATAAACAAAGCACATCCATCACATGAAAGTGTCCATCATGAAACATAAAGGAGCAACGTAACATAACAAACTCATGATCAAGAAATTGCTTAATGGACCAGGGAAAATCTCTAGCATGCTGAACATTAATCATAAAATAACAGACATGTCAATTTTCAGAAGCAAGATAGGCTAGTGTTGGACCTGGCACTGGTTGGCTATACATGAGAGGAGAGGCTGATTATGAGGTTTACCCTAAGGTCTCAAACAATATTGAAGAGCACATGATTGCATAAGTCGAACATACATTAGAACTTAAATGGCATGGAAATAGGCCTTAGCTAATCAGTACAACATCAGAAATTTAGCAGGTGGGACAGGAATAACGTAACAAGGCCTGAAACACATTCATTGATTGATCACAAAGATACAGAACCAGGCAGGGAACATGCACTAATTCACAAGTAGCAGGGAAAACATGTTTGGATTAATAACATGATCAGGAGTTAACTCTAGGAAAAATGTTCAATTGCACATGAATGACTCAACAAGAATTAGAACGGGTTTTGGGCATGACTCGACTCATTACAAAAGTACAGAACAAGGCAAGAAGCTAAACTTAGACTAATCAATAGTGATAAGCATTCAAGCACACAAATTAGAGCGAACATACTTAGGAAAATAGAACCAAGGAAACAAATAGGTAAGTTCGATTACTAGAAGGTATAAAGCCTCAAGAATAGCTCCAGAGCAGACAATAGCATGTTGGTTCATAAAACTCTCAAAGACATAGATATGCAGAGCAGGAACTCAAACGAAAAGAAAATGAAATTGCAAGAGTCATAGGTACTTACCAGTTACAGATTAATGAACAAGTAAACAAGAGGAATAATTTCAGCAACACTTCAATGTTAATAGCAAAACGAATAGTAGAACCCAGGAATCTCAGTGCGTCAGAGTTTCCAAGGGGTTCGAATGAACCTCGAGTAGCGCTCACAATGAGAAAGGTTCGATAATCGAATTCCGGTGGCCTCGGCTTTCAGCCGACCACGAGATAGAGCCTCAAAGTAGCATAAGATGAGTAAGAATAAGAGACTAGTAGTAATTGCAGTGATTCATGTTTTTTTTCTAAAGGGGAAATTGGTGAGGGGTTATATAGTGGTAGAAATCGAATAAAGAAAATATGGGAAAATAATTAATCAAACACAAATAAGGAAAGAAAATATCGCGTATAATAGATAATGGAACCGGTAAAGAAAAGATTGAAATTTCAAACCCTAGTTCGACAGAAAACAAAGAATCAACCAAAGATCTTGGTGAATCTGCCTTATATAACCTTGCCATGATGCATATAGATGAAAACTCATCAAGATCTTGAGGGTATGGAGATGATTGTGCTTGATTTAGGACCGTATACTTGCCAAAGATAGGCAAGTATTATGTGATACCAAACCGTATAAATAACGGAGAGATCGAGCATATATGGAAGGAAAACTATGGAGAGATTCCATATTAGAACTGGAGTTAGGGAGGATAGAGAAGGCAGCTACTAGGGTTTGAGAGGAGAATAGAGTAGAGAGGGCTCAAGGGCGGCCATCTCATAAGAATGGGGCTAGGGTTTGGGCGGATATAATTAAAAAGGGTGGGGTTATCGTGGACCATTGATCTTGAGAGATCAACGGTCTAGACTAAAGAATAGGCGGGGCGGGTCATTTGAAGTGGATTATGATCGGGTTTGTTAAAGGGTCATTTGGTTGGGTCATGGGAATTGGGCTAAGGATTTGGTTCCGAAATTAACTCAAAATTGGGTCAAACGTTGTTTTAAATACACGAAATTTATAAAAACTAATTTGTAAGAAATAATTAATAAATAACAAAAATATTATTTGTGTAGTGAAATTCTTGAAAATAATAATTTAATGTTACAAAAATATAAAAATGTTGTTTGGACACAAATAATGGAATAAAATGCAATTGTGCACGACATATAGGCTATTATTGCAAATATTATGTAAATAGTTTGAAAATACAAATATAATTATATAAAGATAAGGTAAAATATTATTAAACATATATGTGGGTGAAAATAATACATTTGGATGATTTGGTCATCAAAAAGATAATTTGAAGGGGTAATTAATACACATTCAAATAATTTAAATGCAAGAAATCAGTTTTAAAGTTTTAACTATTATGGACAATTATTGGAAACACTTGTATGACTCTTGTAAATTGGTGATGATGCAGGAATGATATTTTAAAAGCATATATACCCTTTATAAAAATATGAGGGCAAAATTGGATATCAACAACATATTATATCCCTTATTGTTAATCTACCCTTACATGCTTTATTTGACATTATTAACACTTGTTCTACCTCTTACTAGTTATTTTTCTCTTATATGCTTTAGTTGAAGTTATTGTCTTCCTTATTGTCTTGTTATCTCTTAAATTGTTGGATTACTTACACTTGAAGTTGTTATTCGTGGAATATCTTCTTGTTGAGTTATTGGTGTTGATGTTGTAAAAGTTGTTGTCACATTGAGGTGGAGTTATTAACTATTGAGATATCTTTCTTGTTGAGCAATTCATATTAATTTTGTTATTGTTGAGATTCTTGTACACATTGTGGTTGAGCCATGGGCTATTTGCTATGGAAATATTGGTATTGTTTATTCTTTTGGCAAGTTGTGGCATATAGGCACTTGTGGTGCGAGTTGTGATTATGTTGTGATATTGATATGCATGAGGTGTTATAATGCTAGGGGTTGATATGCATACAGCGAGATAAGGTGGGCTTGATACGCGTGTTGCCAGTAGGGGAATTACTTGAAGCCACACGGTGTGATAAGGTGGGCTAAAATGCATGTAGATATTTTGGGAAGAATGATTTTTAAAACTAAATGTGAAGGCTCAGATGGTATTATAAGGAAAGATTGTGATTGAAATTGATAAATGTGCATATGATGCGGTACCTCGATTGTGATTCTTGTTGTGCATATCATATTGAAACGATTTATTGGTTGAACAATATTTGTTGCTTTATTCTTTCTTACCTTGTCAGTTTTGTCCATATTTGAATGTTTGTGGTTCTCATTATGTGTTTTCTTCTCGTTACCATCTTGCTTACAATTCCATCACTAGTTTACGTTACTAAATTGTTTTGTTATCATTCGTTTATCTACTTTTCATTACTCCCCATTATTATATTTTTGTTCTATTTATCATGTCTTAGTAGGTGTCTTGACCTGGCCTCGTCACTACTCTATCGAGGTAAGGCTTGATACTTACTGGGTACCATTGTGGAGTACTCATACTATGCTTCTGCACATTTTTATGCAGATCCAGATACGTCTACCCGTGCCGGACGTCCGTGATTGATTGACTAGATGCTTTTGGAGACTTCAAGGGATACATGCTAGTCGTCCGCAGGCCTCGAGGTCACCTTCTGTTTTTAGACATCCTATTGTTTAGTTCTTGTTCCAAAACAGTGTTGTATTCCGAGACTATTATTACATTCTATAAAGCTTATGACTCTTTTCCACCAGGTTTTGGGGAAATGTTGACTATTGTACTGTTGAGTTTTATTATACTAGTGTAATGGTTTAACTTGAGGTTTTATTATTGTTTCCTCTATTTATCTATGCATGTTTGGCTTACCTAGTCTTATAGACTAGGTGCCATCATGGCATACTAAAGTGGAAAATTGGAGTCGTGACAAGTTGGTATCAGAGCTCTAGGTTTATAGGTGTTACGAGTCATAAGCAAGTTTAGTAGAGTCTTGTGGATTGGTACGGAGATGTCTGTACTGATCTTTGAGAGGCTACAGAACTGTTCGAAAAATTCCACTTCTTTGATTCCTTATCGTGCGAATTGGTTGACTTTAAAATCTGAATCTTTGACTTTATATTCTCTCAAAGATGGTGAGGACACGCACTGTTGGATCCGAGATCAGACACCCGTGCCCCTTGCTAGAGCCGCAAGAGGTCGGGGCAGGGGAAGAGGCCGAGGAGGGGCATGTAGTGCAACTAGAGAACTTGCCCGAGTAACGACTGAGGAGCCACCAGTAGCTCCGGTTGGAGGACAGGCACCCGAGGCGCCTGTTGTCACCCCTGCACTTCAGGAGACCCTAGCACAGTTTTTGAGCATGTTCGGTACTCTAGCTCAGGCAGGGTTGATTCCACTTGCACCAGCCACATCTCAGGTTGGGGGAGGACTCCTGTAGCCCGTACTCCAGAGCAGCGGGTCCATGTTGATCAGGTCCCGAAGGTTATGCTAGTGTAGCCTATTATTCTGGTTCAGCCCGAGTTTCGGGCAGTGGCATATGAGGAGGAGCATCTTAGACTTGAGAGGTTCAAGAAGTATCATCCTCCTACTTATAACAGCCTAGCTACAGAGGATACACAGGGTTTTCTTGAGAAGTGCCACCGTATTCTCCGCACTATGGGTATTGTGGAGATGAGCGAAGTTGCTTTTAATACATTCCGGTTGTCAGGAGCGGCATATAAGCAGTGGCAGGATTACGAGGAGGGTAGCCTGGCTGATGCAGCTTCACTCACATGGACTTAGTTTTCAGAGATGTTCTTGAGATATTTTGTTCCCCAAACCCTTCGGGATTCATGGCCACAGAGTTGAGCAGCTGCGCTAAGGTTCTATGACGGTGTCAAAGTATGCCATCAGATTCAGTGAGTTGTCGATACATGCACCTACCTTGGTTTCTATAGTCATAGAGTGACTCCGTCGATTCATCAAAGGGCTCAACTATGGTATTAGATTCAGCATGGCTCTAGAGTTGGAGACAGATACTCCGTACCAGCAGGTAGTACAGACCATGCGGAGGTTGGAGGGTATGCAGGACCGTGAGAGAGAGGACAGGGAGGCCAAGAGGCCTCAAGATGTTCCTGCCCCTCAACTGTAGCCCATCATGGTATAAGCTATGTGAGTCATCCAGTTTATTCACCACTTCTAGCTTCTAGTGGTGCTTCGGCTATTTCGAGGTCTCAGGTCACCCATTTTGCTCAGCCACTATCTACTGCACCTCCTGCACGGGGTGCCTTCAACGATCAGTCTAGGGTCAATTTCAGCAGCCACGCCCTCCGAGAGCTTGTTTTGAGTGTTGTGACACCAGACATATGGTGAGGTACTGCCCCAGACTCAGGAGGAGTTCACCTCCACGGACTACTCAAGCTCCCCGGATTCCACCTGGTCCACAGACTTCACAGGCCATGGTTGTTGCTCCATTTTCTGCTCCACCTACCCAACCAACTAGGGGTGGAGGTCAGGCGGGTACAGGTCACCCTAGAGGGGGATACCAAGCCAGATTCTATGGTTTTTCGAGTAGGACGGAGGTGTTCACATCAGACGCAGTCATCACAGGTATGGTTCTGTCATAAGTATGCATCAGTATTATTTGATCCGGGATCCACTTATTCATATGTGTCATCTTACTTTGCTATGTATTTGGATATATCTCGTAATTCTATGAGTTGTCTTACCTATGTGTCCACGTCTGTGGGAGATTCTATTGTTGTGAATCGTGTGCATCAGTTGTATTTAGTTGTTATTGGTGGTTTTGAGACCAGAGTTGATCTATTGCTCCTCAATATGGTAGAATTTGTTGTGATCTTGGGCATGGACTGATTGTTGCCCTATCATGCTATTCTGGATGGTCATGCCAAGACTGTGACACTGGCTATGCCGGGTTTGCCGCAATTAGAGTAGAGGGGTACATTAGATTATATTCGTAGCAGGGTTGTGTCCTTTCTAAAAGCTCAACGGATGGTTAAGAAGGGGTGTGTTGCGTATCTAGCCTTTGTGAAATATGTCAGTGAGGATACTCCTACCGTTGAGTACGTTCCGGTAGTGAGAGACTTCCCAGATGTATTTCCAGCAGACTTCCCTGGCATGCTGCCTGATAGAGATATAAATTTTGGTATTGACTTGTTGCTGGGCACTCAGCCCATTTCTATTCCACCATATCGTATGACACCGACTGAGTTGAAGGAGTTGAAGGAGCAGCTGCAAGAGTTGCTTGATAAGGGTTTCATTCGGCCTAGTATGTCACCTTGGGGTGCTATAGTTCTATTTGTGAAGAAGCAGGATGGCTCTACATGCATGTTTATTGATTATTGGCAGTTGAACAAGGTTACAGTAAATAACAGGTACCCATTACCATGCATTGATGACTTATTTGACAAGCTACAAGGTGCCAGAGTGTTCTTAAAGATTGATTTGAGGTCAGGGTATCATCAACTGAAGATTCGGGATCCGGATATTCCGAAGACCGCTTTCATGACTCGGTATGGTCACTACGAGTTTCTTGTGATGTCATTTGGGATGACCAATGCCCCAACAACATTTATGCATCTGATGAACAATGTATTCCAGCCATATCTTGATTCATTCATTATTGTGTTTATTGATGACACCTTGGTATACTCTCGCAGTCGGGAGGATCATGAGCAGCACCTGAGGATCGTGCTCCAGACCTTGAGAGAGAGGAAATTGTATGCACAATTCTCAAAGTGTGAATTCTGGCTTGATTCAGTGGCATTTTTGGGTCATGTGGTGTCGAGTGAGGGGATCAAGGTAGATCCGAAGAAGATTGAAGTAGTTCGGAGTTGACCCAGACCGTCTTCGGCTACTGAGATTCGGAGTTTCCTTGGTTTGTCCGGGTATTATTACCATTTCGTAGAGGTTTTCTCATCCATTGCTGCACCTATGACT